>JAUTBZ010184316.1:0-22682 GCA_032361785.1 Lepetodrilus galriftensis | reverse complement strand
AAATAAATACTTTTGGGTGAACAAATCATGCGTAATTAGTCTCAGATAGAAATTTGTGTGTCCATTATATAGGTCAAACAACCGTGATATTATGCCTTTAATAAATACAGTGGCATTAAATACATGGATAGCCACAGTTATCCAAAATATGCCAAGATTCTAGCGATTTGATTGGTTGAGATGTGTCCCGCGAAAAGTGTTAGGTGGAGTTGAATGTATTTTCTAAGTAGTTTATGTTATGCTGCAGGTGCACATCTGGGTGAACCGAGGTGAACAGAACTCTCTACCGTCGGAGGACGATAACTGCAGTCTTATCGAGGTTACCGACGAGGACATAGAGAATGTTGTGCGACACGTGCCCAAGCTGCAGACTCTAGTAAGCTGTCATGTGACATGTTCTAACCAATCGCATTACAGAAAACATAATAGCAGTCCATATAGTCAGAAAACACAAACAAATTTTTACAAATAAAAATAAATCTTGTTAATATTATTAAAAGGATTAATCTATTTGTTATTTTATGTCATTGCAATGTAATAATAAATATGATAATAATAGTAATATAATAATAGTACAAATAAAAAAGAAAAAAGACTACTACCGGTACTACTACTACTACTACAACTAATAATAATAATAATACTATTAATAATAATAGTTTTTGTTATTATATTGATTTGGAGTTTATTTATTTATTTATCTTTCAGATCTTGGTGAAAAGCATCCTAAAACAACGATCGTTCCGCAATCCATTCCTGAGAGAAAATCGTTTAAGACATGAACTGATCAAGACAGGAAGGTCGCATTCAGCACCCGAGACATTTTCACATATCATGAAGAGGTATTTATATTTATGTTAGACATATTAAAAAACATATTTCACACAGTTATCAGGAGTAAGATTTAAGCTTATCTAATATTTAAAAAATAAAAAATAAATAAAAATAAATAAAAATAATTTAAATAAATATATATTACTAGTACATGGATTGATCCAGCCACTTATGTTATATCAACAAAGTCAAAATAATATAATTTATCAAATATACCTATGGATTGTTTCTGGTATGTGGCTATACTTTTGGTTAATCAAGGATGGAAACTTTCCTTTAAAAACTTACTAACATTTTCCCTACAAACAGGTGAATTTTGCGAGTACATGTATTTGACATTTTTGTCTCACTAAAATAAATATCTATTTCAGGAAAGTATCCACAGATGCCAATGTTGATGCCCCATTGCCCGAGGATATGGACGACATCTTGCCTGAGCATACATGACAGCATATTCCCCGAGTATACATGACAACACATTGCCCGAGTATACATGACAACATATTGCCCTAGCATACATGACAACATATTGCCCTAGCATACATGACAACACATTTCCCCGAGTATGCATGACAACATATTGCCTGGGGATAAGATGACATTGGCCACACATTCAGGACAACACATTGCCCAAGCATACATGACAACACATTGCCCAAGCATACATGACAACACATTGCCCAAGGGCGAATTGACAACACATTGCCAGAGCATGCATGACAACACACTACAGATACCGGTACAACAGAATGAGGTCCATATTCCGAATACAATCCTTCCATGATCGCCAACACAGATCTACATTGCTATCAAATTTACTCATGGTGCAAATGACGTATTCAGCAATTGACCTATCGCGAAGCCACACCCTTTTCCCCAAGCTGATCTCACATGCTTAATTAACCTCCTTTCTGCTGTGGGTATATCTATATGCCCCAAACACATGCATAATGGAACAATTCAGCAGGGAGAAGGTTAAAATTCAAGCATGCAAATAGACGATAACATCGGTCCAGAATATTCACGTTGGCATTTCTTCCACGCACATGGTTTCCAAATATCATTTTTACACGAATACAAAGTTTTCACTTGCTTTATTCTTGCCTTTTGAGGTATTGTTATGCCGAACTTTAAGATTTGCTGGATTATCATTAGCAGAGGGGTATATTGCTAGCTGGGAGACTGACGGCTCGCGATAGGTTAATCGATGGAACATGTCTTCATTTTCTTATTGTGTATGTTTTCTGTTACCATGTTCTGTATATGTTTACCGTTCATAAAGGAGTACATGTATAATGTATACAGTCTGTGCCAATATATATATTATCCTCAGTGCTCAATGTGATTGATGCTTTCTGATACTTGGACGTGGAACCTGAGTAGGCAAGGGTTAATAAACATTGGGTTTTTTATCGTTATGTTCCCAACGACAACATTTCTCCACAAAAGTAATGATGAACTGCAGCTAGTAAGCATACTGTTAACCCTCCCCCTGCTGGATTAGGCACAGGCACTGCTCTTTAGGGCATGTCCAGTTGCCTTCAGCAGGGAGAGGGTTAATTGGTTCTTTATTTCGAAACAATGTCTGAATTTCTACATAAAAAAACGCCAGACTCCTATTTAACAATATAATTGCCAGTTTAATACATGTAGGGCTTACGTGCCACATGAATAGATTTGTTATAAAATATTTATTGTAATGGATTGGTTGCAAAGTGTCTTCCTTTTAAATAGCCATATCTTACAAGATGTGTCTTGTCATGAAAAAGTAAATCGTTGTAAATATGAACTGGTATCATTTTAAAATGTTGGGTTTATGTGTGAATGTACCATTTAAATATTGTCTTTCAAATTTGCTTTCACTGCAGAAAACACATTCCATTTTGTTTTTCTTCTTCACATTTGAATAATTATTGTCTATTGTTGCAAATTGTACTGTTATTGCAAAGCTACCAAAGATTAAACAAATAATTTGTATATTGCTTGCTGAACCGACTGTTATGATGTCAACATGTCATAGAATGGTAATGTACATAGCGTCTTTTGATGTCAAATATATCAACACAAGTTATAAAAGTAGCTTGTCATGTATGGGTGAAAGATTCCCACTGTGACACAAAACAATTCACTCACTATTAACCCTCTCCCTGCTAGATTAGGCAAAGCACTGCTCTTTAGGGCATCTCCAATGGCCTCCAGCATGGAGAAGGTTAAAGTAACACAAATCCAAGGCTGAGATGAGATGACGTACAACTCTATAATGCTTGCTTCCTAAATATATGCCAGAAGCAAAAATATATTGTAGCGAGGCAATTTGAATCTCAAGAATTTCAAACTAGTTATTTTTATTTAGAATATACTGTAATTACATTTTCTGAATTGTATTGTCCAAAACTTACATTTACTTTTTGTATGTAATCCTTTTTTTTTATAGGACAATATTTAGTATTTGGAATTATAGATTTATTTTCTGCAAGCACAATGCCCCCCAATTTGTCATGATATTGCAGCAGGTTTTTATATAAAGAAAATGGTATTAAATTGTGATACTGTCGAAATATCAACTGTATTGTAATATTTGCTTGTATTTTGACAATGGACTGTTTTCTAATAATTATGAATGACTGATGTCTTACGTTGTTGTTATACACACGTCACCGTGATGTTTGGCGACGCTATGTCTTGATATCTGTGAATATTTGGCTGGTATTCCATGTCACGCCCTCCATTCCACCACGTTCCACCACATTCCACCCACCACCCAGTCAGCAATCCTCGAGCTACTTCCTTACATCAGATAATCCCTCGGACATGAAACAGTAATTTATGCATCTGTGCAAAGTGAGACTTTTCGGTATTTCCAATGTTTTGGACGTTATTCCTTTACATTAAATTATATTTACTCAAAATATTTAGTAATAGATATATAAATATTTGTATGTACACATGACGTTGTGAAGATAGTCCACTATGGAAACCTACTGTTGGAGAGATTATGTACCAAAGGGAAGTAACTCAAGGGTGTCCAGAGTGCCCACCACCATTTCACAACGACTCAATAGTGCCTATCAATGTTGTGGAGCTTACAGACAGACAGCTAATAAGTTGACTGGAAAACAGTATTTCTTTGGCTTTGACAAGTTGACTGGAAAACAGTATTTGTTTGGCTTTGACAAGTTGACTGGAAAGCAGTTTTTGTTTGGGTTTCAATCGAGGCACACACACATTCATTGTTATGTTTAAGAGCATGTGTTCACTAGATCTACTACTTTTGCTAATTTCTAAAGTTCGATTCAAGTAGATTCACCCTGCAGAAAGTAATTCTAATTGAATTAAAATGCTGTGTTCTCTACCTCGCAGTTTTAAGTAAGAAGATGTCTCTCATTGACACTTGCAATATGTCCGACACACTGTACATTCCTGTTTTCTGCTATTCAAGAATATTTTCTTGCGCCTAGAGAATGTTCATTCATGGATTATAGCACTATATAAATAGACTACTGTACTACTATTAATAGTATTATTATTATTATATTATTATTATTCTCATATTCAGCTACTTTTATTCATGCTTTGGGTTGTCTACCCCATCATCATGGCAACTTTTGAGTGACTAAATGTAGACTAGTAGAAGTACAGTTCATAGTTGACTACGGTAATTGTGATATAAATAGTTGGATGTGATTTCAGTATCAGTCATATCTGATTTATACCCCCCACCCCACCCCCAACCCACACTTACCTTCCTCTATGCACCTTATAGTGCTACTGGTAATATATTATTGATATTCTATCTTTGTTATTTTATTATTGAATGTTGTTACGTTGTTTGTTAAACTTACGGTAAGCTTGTATAATGCATAATATGTTTTAATATTATGGGAAATCCTCTTTTTTTCTCTCCAAGCACTGCAAGTTAAAAATGTGTATATTTGACAACTGCATTTTTGCATTCCAATAATATTTTGTATGTCCTTCCTGCATTTTGCCACAAATTACGTTATATGCAACCCGACGCCTCATGTTCCCGCCATTCCTTCAACAGGGCTCTCTCAGTGATACGAGATTGTGAAATTTGATCGACAAAAGCATTGAAATTCAATGATAAATACAGATATTACTAGTTAATTAAGTTTTCTTTCATGAAGAGTTGTTTGTACAATTGTGTTTGTTGTTGAAGGAATGTAGATAGATAGATATTCAGTATTTTGAAGTTTGGTATTAATTTGTTTTCTTGTAGAAGAGGCATAGCAAATGCAGAAGAGGAATCGCAAAATATGATCTATTTTTTTGGCGAGTCAAGTGATAGTAAACAATGATTGTACCAAATATGTAAACATTATGGAATATGAAATATGTAAACATTATTGAATATGATTGGTTGAAAAAATAATGTATTGATGAATATTGCTCACTTTTACCCCATTGTTTCGTATGATTGGCGTAAAGTAAATGTCTTTGACATAACCCTCTATTTGGTAAATTAATTTGATCTTCAGTGATAGAAATAAATGGTATGAATTTCTACTCGCCCTTAGGATACCTTTAGCATTGGGAGAAATGGCACGGGCAAGTGTTAATGGCGAACCCTGTATACCGTAATGATCGTTTTAGTAGACATTTCCATTTATTTGTATACGTAGACCAAAAGTAGTAGGACGGGGGTTTGTGGGACAATGTCACTTTTATGCAAGATTATCATACTGGCACACCCCACACACATTTGTATATTCTAATGCGACGTCTTTTTTGTACATATATCCAGATATTCATATTATATATCACATACTACCTTGCAATATTTTGTACAGTTTATACCTCGTGCACAAAGATTATTTTACTAATACGGATGTACTATGGCCATCAACTTGTATAGACACGACCTGATTGACAGCTGTCAAGAGTGTGCAATGTCCAAATATGGCAAGTTTAATAGCATTGATGGCTCGTTTGACCAATTCTTTAAATTGATTGAATTAGTGGTTTTCATTGCAGTGGGAATTTTTAATTCATCCCCACGCGATAAACAACAGAATTTAGAATGCCTTGTACATTTTTAGTTAAAAAACCTGTAATATTTGGACATTGCATATGACTGAAGAATGTATATGCAGAAATATTTTTGTTATTTTCTTATCCTATTATCTGTTATTTCATGTATTCATACAGTGTTGTGCATCTACCACTCATGGGTGGATTTTGGCTCTAGCCGGACACTGTAACATCAGCTTGTCATTAAACTCACTCACAGTACTTATCTCCCTTGTTGTCATGTCTTTGTACTACCTCCTTTTTTGTCTGATCGGTATTAATTCGGCTGACTGCAGTATTAAAAACCTTTCTGCAATGCCAACTCCCGAGATGATTGTATAGTTTTACTGTAGATCTAGTTTTACTGTAGATCATTACAAAAGAAAAGAAAATGCATATGTAGCAGGGTGCATACGTTGCAATCGATGCAATCATTTATTCATGTAAAAAATAATATAGTACAGGATATATTAAACTGGATTACTTGGCAAAAGTATAGCCTGTACATTACATTCAGTGTCAGTGATTACTCTTAAACCAAGATATACATATAATTCAATTTAGAAACAGCCCAATAATTTGCATAAGAATCTTCCATTGCTCACCCGAGTATTGATATATCTCTCAGTATCTTCATCATAATAATGCTGGAATTCCTAATATTATATGGCACAGTTCTTACTCGCAAACATAACGTATAAATTTGATAAATTTCCCTGAAAAAGACATGTTGATATGGACCAGTATTGATAAATATAGTCCACAGAATGGACATGAGTACAACTACTATGCAATATGACGTGGAGCATCCATCCCTCCTTCATCCATACATCACTGCTTCTACATTCCCCAGGGAGTTGAGAATGTGCAAGCAACCACAGGGTCTGACTAGATGGAAAGGGCGACGGATATTATCACAGAAAAAGCCATAAATTTGGTGTAGAAGGGCATCACAATCGACTAGGATCGGCGTAGCCATCGAATACGAGACTGAAATTTGCGTCTACGGCTTCCTGGCTGTAACACTGAGTCTTCTGATTGGAGGTCACCGGACTGAGGTCCATTTCACACCATCTACAATCAAACAAAATATCCATTTTTTTCTCCATTTAGTTAGCTTTAATATAAATAATCATCCCTTGTATTAGAATAGGTAGGTTTCTTATCTGAACACATTTCAGCAACGGAGAACAGAGCTTGTCTGAATAGCTACCGTACCACTTTGTAATAAAATACGAAACTTGTAATGAAATGTATTGTAGCCTGAATGCAGCCCAGAGTAAGCAGACAGCTGTATTGACTCACCTCTGGGCAGCATACACATCCATTGCTGTGCCGTGTTCAGACGCAGCATGTTCCAACAGCAGAGACCCTGACAACAGCAACCAAGAACTTGATCATGATGGTCACAATAAAATACAAAAGATTAAAACACTTTAAAAAGACAAAAAGAAAACGTTGAAAATGTCACCATTTCTGTACAACAATTGGGGTGCATTCAGGACAGACTACAATTTTATACTTTTTGATACGTTTTGATAAATAGCGCTATAATAGTCATTCAGCCAACACTGGTAGTACTATGTAGTACCTTTTGCTTCGGGTTTTGAGCCCGTAGTGTTTGGTAGCAAATAGTAGGAAAACCCAAAGCATGCTGGGAATGGACTGGACGCATGCGCACCCCTGGTGGTTTGCCAATCGAATTAAAATCAGATCTTGTTTCGCTCCATAAACATTTTGACATTCTTTGGCAAAACAACAAGTGTACAGATATCTAAGCGTCAGTTTCGTATCTGATATTAATGAGATGGTTGGTTTGCGAAACTTGGAAGAACAATGAAATAATATTTCTTCAACATTGATCATCCCAAGAGAAAATATATGTTCAAAATGGAAGTAGTTAATGGATCAATGTGCACTCATTTCACCTTCCCACCTCCCTGGGGAGTATACAACCCAAGTGATACCGGGAAATCTCCCCTTACCCATGTACGTCCTGGCCAGACTGAATGCGAAGTCGCGAGCAGCCACCTCCAGGATGTCCTGATGCTGGAGGGCGAACTGCAGCGTGTTCCTGGCCGCCTCCTGGACTCTCTCAGCGGAAGCCTCCAGGTCTGGACTCCTCCCGGCGGACTCCACCTTGCCCTGGACATCCTGGAGGAACACCTGCAGTGCCTCTCCCCCAGACTTTCCGATGGCTCTCAGCACGTCCAGAGACAGAATATTGGTGGTGCCTTCCCAGATTGTCAGCACCTAGAATACAATGCCCAATGGTGATTGTATTGGGACAAACATCCCTGGTTAAAATCCCTTCCTGGAAGTTGTGGGTTTCCTCCTACCACTAAAATTGACAAGCCATGATATAAGTGAAAGAATCTTGAAATCGAGTGAAAACCCAATTTAAAAAAAATCAATAAAAAAAATCATAAGCTACACATTTTTTTTCTCCAATTTTTAAAATCATACCAAAATATTTTTAATAAAAAATCAAGTACTATAAAATGTGTAACACAATAAAAGACGGGACCTGTGCTAGAAAACTACGAAAAATAGATATTTAATAATATTTGTAGGCGTTAAATATTAAAATATTTCTACCTGCGCGTCTCTCAGCATTCCAGGAAGTCCTGTGTCTTCGATGTAACCTTGACCTCCGAAACTCTCTAGACCCTCGGACATTGCAGCTATAGCCTGTATATAACAACATGTTTAATATCACAACATTATTTCACATTGGGCTCCAGTGACTCCAATTATTCTTCTCTGTCATGATCCAGTAACAACAGGGTTTTCTTAACAAAATCATCTTAGCCGACGTCGGCTATAAGCTTCATAAAGGACATTTGTAGTAGTAGATGTTAAAGACAAACATGTGAAACTGACGCTGTTAGATAAAATGTTCGCAAAAGTGTTTTATGAAAGATTTGAAAGTACTCAGCACAACTATGCACCTGTTTTCCTGTGTAGAGTTTGGCTATGGGTGTCAACAGCCTCAGCATGTGTCCTTGGTTTTCATTGGCTGAGCCACAGTCATCCAATCCCAGCAGTCGTGACACTTCCAAGGTCAGCAGAGTGGCTGCACGTGCCTCTACCTACACACACACAGGGGCCAGTTTCACAAAGCATTTGTAGCATCACTGAGTAAAACAATAGCTTATACATTGATCATAGTGCTGCAAATTGGCGCTAAACTGCAAGTTCAAACACATAAAAACAATTCGGTGAGAAGGCACAAGGGATATAATGCGAGTAAGGTTGTTCTGATAACTGATAACTGGGAAAGTTTTAGTGGCCCCGAGATTACTAAACTTTTTGAGTACGATTTTGTGCTCAAGCTCATGCATAAGCTCAACTTTTATATGGAGATTTGTGAACAAAACCTTGAGTTGAGCATGAAATCGTACTCAGAAAAGTTTTGTAATCTCGGGGCCAAGTTTGGGGAAGTTTGGGGAACATGTCTATCACAATGAAAAAAAGTTTTGAAAAAATAAAAAAATAAAAATTAATTGGTGGAAGTTTTAGTGTCATTGTAAAGTAGGTCTGACGACAAGTTTAACAGAGCGGGGATGTTACAAAGTTCTTACCTCCATTCTAGCCAGCGTCTGGATATGTAGTGGATAATCTTTCAGCTGTTTTCCAAATGCACTTCTTCTGGTGCTGTAGTCTCGCGCCAGATTCACCATTCTGCAAGGGAGATAACCCAGTGAGAAAATGTTCTTGATACGACAAATAATAACATATTCCTTTTCGGTTCTTAATATTTTGTATTAACAAAAGTAAACATGATACTTAGAACTATATTAGTATACTATGCATCAGTATTTTCAATGCATCTTTCAAGATCTGTGAAATAATTGAAATTAACATGTCCCTATGTTGGGGGCAGAAGTCTGTGACAACAACATGTTTCATTAACTACCGTACTCATTAACAAATCTTATAATTATTATGATGATGATTATTATTAATACTACTTATACAAAATTTTGCAATTAAATCATAAATATGAACATAGCAACAACTACAAACAAAACTATCCTCTTGCTCAAAAGCTACAGAACTTTCTCCAAAACACCTAACTTGTTGGTATTCACTGTGAGCCTACCTCCTCATGTTGGCGGCAGCCATGACAGTGTTGTGAAGTCGTGTGAGCGTCAACATGCTACTAATGGACGCCACGCCTTTCCCATGGTCCGACACCTACCACGAAAACACCAAACTGTCAGATGGGCAACATGACATGACAGGCAATACCTCCTCATAGCGGTGGCTGCTCCAATGGAGTTATGGAGTCTCGTCAGGGTCAACATTTCGGCGATATTTGCAACTCCGCGACCCTCTTCTGATACCTATGTATTGAATTAAAGGTCAAGTTCATAATGATTTAAATGACTCTTTTTTTCAACATAATTATTTTGCTTTAAAAAAATAGATTCAAGTATTATCTTCTAAAAAATATACAATTTGACATAATTTTTCAGTTCTTTGTATTTCCCACTGCGACATAAAGCACTAATTCATTCATTCAGTCAGTCTAAATATTTGCATTCCACTGACCAAATATGGTCATATCTACAGTTTCTCACCCTGAAGGCTTCAGTTCCATCCAGCAGCAGTTCAGCTGTAGGCAACTGCTTCGTTCCTAGCTTGTTCTTCAACCGCTGCACCTCAATGTGATTAAGCTTTCCATCTTCATCTCTGACTTCAAGATAAAACAACGACAAGCCCCGCGTGCCCTGAAATATAGAACAGAATTTTCCAGATAAATATGAGAAATATATAATAATCTTGCAATTAAAGTTACAAACCCATGTGCAAAAGCATGAAGAAAAATAGTATTAGATTAAATAGACAGAACTTGTATTCGGCGATCTACAAAGTTGTAAATTTGAAACTGGTTGAGTACAACGCATTTCTAACAATGTGCCTAATTTTTAAGTGACTGACATTAACCCTCTCCATGCTGAAGGCAACTGGAGATGCCTTAAAGAGTTGTGTCTCTGCCTAATCCAGCAGGGAGAGGGTTAAATAGTTCTTGAGTGACTGTACCAAACATGTCAGATCAATGTAACAACGATGATTCATTCAATAACATTGGAGTCTACTAGATGTAAAAAGTAATTCTCAACAAAGTAACCTGCACAACATTGCCACGTTCATCCACACATCGAGCCAAGGTGAAGGTCATGTCTGCATCAGTGGCGGAGGAAAACCATTTGTAACCATACAGCTTGTAGCTGCCGTCTGACTGCAGTACTGCGTGTGTCTCTGTGCCACGTGCTGGGGAGATAGAGGTGCGACATGGGTGCAAAATGGGTACAACATGGGTACAATATGGGTACAACATTGGTCGCAATATTGTCAAATTCCTAGGTCTACTTTCTCGAGTTCAGAATCACGTCCCCCAACTGATTGAAACCGTGGCATGACTATCAGATTAGAAGTAGCGACGATATGAAGCAAATGTCTCATTTACCGGAAACAATGCACAATTACAGGAAATTATGTCTCGCTATATGTGAACGCTATGCATAATTATGGAAAACGATACGGGGGAAAAACGTGATATCCAAAAATATGGATGTACTATTCTGTCACTGTTAGGTAAATTCTCACCCACAATCGATCACCCACCTACATGTTACCTACACTCCAAAACTTTACTAATATTCCAATACCTCACCCACATACATCTCACCCACCAATATTTCATCCAAATCTCACACATCGATATCTCATCAACATACACCTCATCCTCACTCCCATCTGCATCTCACTAACCTCAAAAACCTCACCCACCAACCTACCCTCACTCCTACTTGCATCGCACCAACCTGCATCTCACCCACAATCTATTTGCTCCAACATCTCACCCACCTGCTAATATCTCACCCACCCTCCGAACATCTCACCCACCTGCTAATATCTCACCCACCCTCCAATATCTCACCCACCCTCCAACACCCACCTACATATCACCCACATCCCAACATCTTACCCACAGACAAACATCTCACCCACATCCAAACATCTTACCCACCTACATCTGAACCGCCTTTCCTCTCGGTCATCCATTGTCCTGACGTCCAGAACTGACGCGGATCTCTAGAAGTCAGGCGGGCAAACGCTCGGTCCTTCAGCCATGGCTGCCCTTCTTGTATTGCCTATCAAAGAAAGATATAGTGTTCCAGAAATACCCCCAGTCCATGAGAGAGGTACTTTTGTTACTAACTATTAGAGGGAATGAGCATTAGCAAATATTAAGGAACTCAGTGTCTGAAATATTCTTCCAGCATGTCGAAACTGTAATAATTCCAAGTCTCATAGATAGACATAATTCATGAAGAATGAATGAATTGCTGTTTTACATCGCAGTGCGAATATTCCACCTATATGTGACGACTAAATAAAATACCTATGGTTAATCACAGGATATACACACAGCAGAGATTGTGATTCAAATGGCAATTATTAATCCTTCAGTTCATGGTCTTCCTGTCCCTCTCGGTGAACTGGCCAATATTTTGATAACAAACCTGGATGATCTTCGCGGCGCCATCAGTCATAGCCAGCGGGCAGCTGTACAGTCCGGCAGACGGCGAATACAGATACATCTTGGCCATCTGGTACAGCCGACTGGAAGAGAGTACAAGATACACACCCATTAATAAGCTGAGAGGCACTGCCATCACTCAATAGGGATCGTAAGTTGACACAAGATTGCCCAAGATTCATTCAATATCCGGTGACATAAACCGGTCAAAAACCTAAAATGCGTAACACATTTGACGATATCCCATTGTGACCTCACATTAAAATGTCACTATTCAGATGTCATTCATAGCAACCGTCGAATTTCAACCCGTCACCGGAAATGACCCCGACGAGACTTACTTTCACTATACAACATTATGTATAGTAAATGCTGATAAGTCCTGGATCAAAATTTCTTGCATTAACATTAAAGATAATCGATTAATTCTTGCGAGGTCAAACTGACCTCCATTCCGCAAACTTTCTCTCGTATGCAATGGCCACCAGTCCTTCCTCTGCCGACATGTCGTGCATGGCTTTCCACGCTGGTGACGTGACGAGACGGTCCTGACGACGCCCCCACGCGTCAAACTGTTCCAACTGTGGCTGGTCATGTTCACATTGAAGGTGAAGGTCGTATAGGTCTGTGGCCACTCGCCCCCCAAACCTCTCTAGATCAGCTTCAATCACTGGCAGAAACTGTTAACACAAACTTAATTGGGGTCATCATTATTACTTGTATAATTTGAAATATTTTATTTTTGTCTTAATATGAGTATATATCATGGTACCATATGGATTTAGGGTTTATCTGAATAAGAAATTAAAGCATATATGTATATGATATTAGATTTCTTCCTTTATATTTTCAGGATTGGGGAGATTAAATTTATTCCATTATTTCTTTTGATTGATCGAATTGAATTAGTGCTCTTTGTCGCAGCGAAAAAGTTTCACCCAAAGTTTCACGTATATGAGCCTCAAAAACAGCTGACAGTGTTCTATACTTTATATTATTTACTACGATGTTATGAAGAGATCGAATCTGTGGCGCGATTATATG
Organism: Lepetodrilus galriftensis; assembly: GCA_032361785.1. NCBI lineage: Eukaryota > Metazoa > Mollusca > Gastropoda > Lepetellida > Lepetodrilidae > Lepetodrilus > Lepetodrilus galriftensis. The sequence goes on along the minus strand of JAUTBZ010184316.1, from coordinate 9,220 downwards.
TTGATAATAATTATTTGCAGTTGTCTTTCGTTGTTCATAGATGAGAGTACCTGTGTAGGTATATGACGTCTTAGGAAACTCCGCAGGGTTGTGTCTTGTGTAAATTGATTATGTAACTGGGGCTTTTCTTGGAAAAATGGTCCTAGTTTGGCATGAGCAAAGTCCATGTTATCTGCCTGTCCATGTTCTGATATCGTTCTCATGCTTCTTGTCATAGTAAATAACAATCTGCTGTTGCTGTGACCGAGAACCAAGCATGTCCGTGATTTTAGCAGTGCATGCATCGTGCAAGTTTGCCAAGTAGACACTCTACGTACACTGCCCTATTATCACAGCTTATCACAATATCCAATGTTTACAAACTTTCCAATGTGAACCCTGACCCTGACAAGAAAACGTGACTGGATTGATTGCACTTATGCTCTGGAAATAAATAGAGCTAGGTAGTTTGTGAATCCTCTCAACTGATAAATAACATTTATAATCATGTCATAGCCTCAAATCTGAGCTTGACAATGCGAATGATGCGATATTTGATCAGTTGACAGCTGGTTGATCATGTTGTGCCTAAATATAAAGTCGGCAATACTCGGTATTTTCCGGAAGGATTTTGAATATTAACCAATCAGTGACCTCAAAAATCGCAGCTGCGTTAATCTAGACAGCATTTCCTTTCCAAGAAAATGCGTAGATGTTGTTTTCTTGATCATATTTATTGACCAATTTATGTGTAACAGAACATTTCTGCACAAATATAAATCAATTTATTGAATAATAAGACACTACTTATCAAAATAAAAATTGTCAATATATCATATTTATCCGGACAACTGAAAGTAAAGGGTACATAACGGGACCGATAGGATAGACTCAGATTCCAGACGTCTGAGGTAAGAACTGATTAGGCTGTTGATTTTGGAAATTAGTCTTGAATGTTTTAATTTGCAAGTTGATATACGAATACAACAAAATACCTGTCACTCTTACACCTTATTTCACCCACTTTGTAACCTAAACACGTGTATTGGTGAAAGATTCCTGCTGCGAAGTAAAACAATAATTTGCACTTGCAGTTATGTTTATGACTTTGATCATGCTTTCTTCAGATACTGTCAGTAAGAAAATATAATTGTACGGTGAACTGTCTTTCTAGGAACCATCAAGAAACATACCTGTACCTAAAAACACTATAGTAAAACTGTTATTGGGTGTCACAATTTGGCGCGTCGTGGTTTATTCGTAAACTGAAACTATTTGTCAGTGTATGTGGGGATGCACAAGTGAATTTGTACTTACAAATTCAAAATCTATATCAATATTATTAACTATTAATAAACAAAGCAAACATTCAAAATGGATTTATGGATATTATAAACTGTTAATGAACATAGCAAACATAAATATATACTTGCTTGAAGTAGTATACACATATATTTATGCATATGACTTGTGTAGATCTATATTTGTCAAGGTTAGAACTTAACTTTAAAACGTAATCACGCGAATAATGATATAAATAACAAAACATCAAATTTCTACTAGCCCGTAGGATACCTCTAACATTACGATAAATGGATCGGGCCGCCAGGCTAGTGGTAACTTTTAACCCTGATTTGTCATGTTAGAATTGGTGTTGATTGGTTGTGCTATTTCCAATGTCAACTGGTAATGCATTATGTAGCTGAACACAAGTTTCTGATGAATATCATCCTACATTTTTCAATTGAACATCCCAAAGACAAATTGCACGACACTTTTCTTTTTCAGTTTTCCTGCAGAATTAGTACTTGTCTGTGTCTGAAAGATGTCAGACTTCCTAGAAAATGAAGCTGAGGTTTCGGAAGGGTCGTCTTCAGCTGAAGATTCTGATGCTGAAATCCACATCCCCAAAAAGAGAAAGGAGAAAAAGAAGAGGGCCCGAATATCTGACGATGAAGATGATGAGGATATGGATGGTATTATCAATTTTGTAGATAACCCACATTCAAACCGATATAGTAATATATATGAAAGTTTGTGTAGTGTTTGCATTGTAATTTATAATCACAATAAAGATGTTTGTGATCTGCATTTAGATCCAAATTATGATTGTATGTTATCTTTTATGCCTCTAAAAAAAATTTTCATCGTCTATGGGTGAAATATTCCTACTGCAACGTAAAACATTCATTCATTATAAAGGTTTTCATACAAATTTGGTAGTATAAGGATTTGAATGTTAACTCCACACCTATCGGCATGCATATTTCTATTACCAGATGAGCGTTTGATTGCGGAAGAGATGAAAGACTTCATCAATGAGGATGTTGAGGAGGAGGGAGATGAAAGTGGTGATGACGGCGACAGAGGTGACAAGCGCAAGCACGACTCTGATGACCAACTTGATGACCAGCTCTCTGAAGACGACTACGATCTCATTGAAGAAAATCTTGGCATCAAAGTCAAGAGAAAGGTATGCAACAAACAAACCAACACCCACTCATTTGTATGCATTTTTAACCTCCTTAGTCCCATCTAGCACTTGTAGGTTTACTGCAACATTCAGTGCTACAGGTGTTGCAGGTTTCCTCCTTCCCTAAACTGACAAGCGGTAATGTAAGTGAAAGAATCTTGAGAGCGGTTCTAAACACCAAATCGACAACAACAACAAAAAATGACCGAGAGAAATAGTCCAGGCCCCGAGATTACAAAACGTTTCTGAGTACGTTTTTGTGCTCAACTCGCGTACTTTGCTCAAAAACATGACATTTTATACACAACATTCTGAGTTGAGTATGAAATCGTACTCAGAAAAGTTTCGTAATCTTGGGGCCTGATTTGTCAAACAGGAAATTTAATTGATAAACTTAGAGCTGAATTTATTGATGATGTACTGTTAGACCATTGTCATTCCTGACTGTTTTGACAGTACAGAAATTTTATTTTTTAAATTTTTTATTGCAGCAAAAACTGAAGCGTATCCGGGTGGTGTAAGACGGGGACAGCGATAAGGAGGAAGATGGAGAGGAAGCGGGCAAGCACATGATCGAGGGTCAGCTGTTTGAAGGGGGTGAAGAGGAGGATGGCGATGACAGGCAGTCGGTCTCACATCGCGGAGCGGAGGACACCAACGAGTTCGGCAATTTGGACGAGGAGGAAGAAGAAGAATCTGGTACGTGTTGCAAAATGGAATACCCTCAGTGTCAAAATCGTACTGTAACAGGGGTCAAAATTAACACCATTTTTCCCAATGGTCCTAAGCACTAGTAGAAATTCATAACATTTGTTATTTGGGCTAGCAAGTTTTAAAGTTAGTTTCTATCATTGCAAATTGCTGAAGAAGAATCTGAGTTTATTGTGTTTTTAGTATATTGTTGATGACAGTTGTTTATCTGAAGCTTTCCGAATTTGACTCGGATGTACGTATGTGATGGGTTTTTTACTGCTTGACAGACAAGCTTGGAATCATTTAGATAAGCCACTATTTATTATGTTATTCTCTCGATACAGATGTTGACGACTTCATCGTAGATGAGGATGGCAAGCCAATAAGTAAAGGGAAAAAGAAGAAGCACATCATACATAGTGACTCGTAAGTGTCCACCGTCTTATGGGCTGCTCATTTCTAGCTGTTCTCTCTGTACTTTCTGTCTGACGCATGCGCAGTTACAATGTGCAGTGTTGATCCTTGGTAACTGCGCATGCATCGGACAGAGAGAAAAGCTAGAAAGGAGCAGGCCCTTTCTTTGTAGAGAAATAACTCAACATGGGAGGCGACTCCACTATTAAGAAAGGAATATGTCACTTGATGGGGGATGGGTCAAAAGCCTGGGTTCGAGTCCCGTCCTGGGAGCCCTGCATCAGTAAAATTGTTGTGTACGTTCACCTCCCACTGAAAGCAAATGAGCGTGATCTCTGAGATACTGTATCTCCCAAATCACTCACTGAGTATGCTAGAGATGGTGGATAAATAATATTACAATCAGACTGTCATCAACACTGTTATTTCTTTCCTGTTGAAGGAAACCTGAGATACTGTATAGAATAGTACTTATCGATTCCCCCACCATGGATTATATATCGTCGCTTATGGGTGAGATATTCCCGCCACGACGTTAAACATTAATTCAATTCAAACCATGGATTATAGTTGTCATATTAAAGTTATAAATAATAAAAACAAAATTCTGATTATTCTTCCAGAGCTCTGCAACATGCACAGGATATCTTTGGTGTTGATTTTGACTTTGAGGAGTTTACTCAGTATGACGATGAAGAGGAAGAAGACATTGAAGATGAAATGGCAAGTGATTGTTCTGTCGTATTGATAAATAGTCTTAACACAGAATGGCGATGACTTGGTAACCGCATCTCTGCCTTGTCCTAATTTGCATTGTTACATCTTCAGTATGAGGAGGATGAGGTCGAAGACGAAGATGGAGAAACAAGGATACGTCCCAAGAAGAAGAAGAAAACTGGCAAGAAGAACATATTCGATGTAAGATTTTCACGTATTTTCATAGACTATTGCATACGAATCTTATGATGTTTACTTTACACACTGCTGTACACACAAAATAGTGATGAAACCTAGAATAATACGATGTCCTTAATGAAGATGGTGTGTTCTGCTTCCGAGACAATGCACAATTTTTTGATATCCTGAACAACAACAGGTTAGAAGGTGTACAGTCTATTCCAGTAGAAACTCATGAACTGCTACTCGGGCGCTATCCAGTCTATTTTTGTTGATTAGCCATTTCCCTTTAAAAATTGGTGCTTGAAGGTTTTCTCCATTAGATGATGTACCTCCATCGAGATTGAATACCACATATCTACACTATCATTAGTACATTCATTGTTATGCTTTCTGTGGCCAGGTGTTTGAACCCAGTGAACTGGAACGAGGACACTTCACGGACGTGGACAATGAGATCCGAAGCACGGACATGCCTGAGAGGTTCCAGGTAAGTCAGTCCAGTCCAGAAGTTCGTAACTTGTGTTGTCGACATAATATTTTGTAGTAATAATTTGCTTAGCAATGAATTGGATATCTTATTGAGACAGTACTACACAACATGGACTTCATGAACAATATCCTGAAGAGTATGCATACTAGCAACATGACCCTCCAATTGTTTGTCCTGGGGTGCATTCAAAGACACAAGGGCTTGTAAGCGGCTTAACAAACTAGCTACTGTCTCGAGCATCGTATGAAGCGTACATGGGACAGGGAACCAGTTTAGCATCCCTGGTCAAAGATAAAGATTAGGGGAGGGGGTGGGGCTTGGGTTATTTTTCCAGGAATACTGTATTGCTACATCTGTAATCGTAAATGAGTGAAAGATTTGTACAGCGACATTAAACTCCATAATCACTCACGCTACAGCTATAGCCCCAACGTCTACCCTTGTATATCCTGTGTGTATCTAGTGTCTACCCGCTTCCCGTGAGTGAGTGAGTGAATTATTGTTTTACGTCTCAGCATATCTATATTTATGTTCTACGTGTATGACCACTTGGATGCTTTTTACAGTTGAGGCTGATTCCCGTGAAGCAGACGGAGGAAGGCGAGTTGGAAGAGGAGGCCGAGTGGATCTACAAGCAGGCCTTCTCTACCCACTGTGTGTCCATACAGGTAATGTCAACTCAAGGCATGGCAATTTGCCGCTCATCTGCAGAATTATTTGTCCACATTGTCTGATTCCATGCCTTCACCTACCTCACAATTGTGCTGGTATTATATATCAAGTATACTGACATCAGATATAAACGTTGTTCATCATATTTACCTTTCCTTGCCAGCCGTCCTTGGATCCGGAACAAAGTAGTACGCTCGGTGGGACAAACCGTCGTAGCCCCAAGATGGTCAACAAGATCCGCGATGCCATCAACTTTATGAGAAACCACAGACTCGAGGTGAGATGGCTTGCAAATCCTGAAGACGCAGCGAGGCAGGGTTAATACCTTGGACCAACATGTGCTTGTTCAGTGCACAACGTAGATATTACGTATGAAATCACTGTAGCGTGGCTATGCAGTTATCATTCTTGATCTTGTCAGTACCAGCCGGTGCGCGCAGATTTACTGAAACATTCAGCACTATGGATGTTGCTGGTTTCCTCCTACCCTAAACTAACAAACAGTGACAGATTCTAGAAAGCAGCTCTAAACCCCAGTTTAAATTTTTTTATTTTCTTTTCTTTCTAGGTGCCGTTTATCGCCTTTTATCGTAAAGAGTACGTGGAACCCGAGCTGAACATCAGTGACCTGTGGAAAGTGTGGCACTATGATGAGAAGGTTTGTTAGCTAACACCCCTGTCCTGTGTTCCATTCCAGGGGCCTGCTGCACAACACTCTTGTAGTGCTACAATAGTTGTAACTGGGCTCCCGCCACAATAGAAAGCATTGACCTTACAATAGTTGTAGCTACTAGAGCGTCATGCAATGGGCCCCAGGCCCCGAGATTACAAAACATTTTCGAGTACAAACTCGCGCTCAACTTGAAGTTTTGTTAACAAATCACCGTATTATATTTCAGTTTGAACATGAAATCGTACTCAAAACGTTTTTGATCCTAGGGCCAGATTATTTTTGTCAACCTTCTCCATTGTCCGAGTTGTTAGTTTATGATGGATAGCAGTAGCTCAGTGGTAGACCGTCCGACTTCCGAGTCTAAAGTCAGGAGTTTGAACCCATCTGATAATGTTTTAATTATCTGAACCACTTCGATATTGTATATATCACGTGCGTTTTTTCCAGTGGACTCAATTGTGTAATCGAAAGAAGAATTTAGTCAGGCTCTTCGAGAAGATGCAGAATTATCAGTTTGAAGAGAATTCTGACCCTGATAAACTGCTGGAATCCACTGTTCGACCACTGACAGAAAAGGACATAGAAAGGTCAGTAATAATGTAATATTCTTTTTGAATTGTGGTTTAGAGCTGCTTTCAAGATTCTTTCACTTGAATCATGACTTCAGTTTAGTGCAGCAGGAAATCTGCAACATCCGTAGCACTGAATGACAGCCACAATCTTATTATGATCGAGTCATTAAGGTAACTTTCACAAACGTAGTTACATGCGTATAATCATTTTTACATAAGATTTCTTCTTGTTGTGACAGAGTGAAGAACGTGCAGACGATGGAGCAGCTGAGAGACGTCTACCAACATTTCACACTGTACTACAGCCAGGACACCATCAAGATGAGGAACGCGGAGAAGTTCCGCGAACACGAGGAGAATGCAGGCGCACGCGGGGAGGACGAACATGGGGGGCCGCCACCCGACGTCATCAAACAGGCGAGCCGCAAGAGTGGCTACACCATCTGCCAGGAAGCCAAGATAGGTGAGGGCCGTCGCAGTATTCTGACGATAATAATAATAATAATAATACTGCACCAAATCCATGCTCGAAAGCTTGCTCATGATGCTACATTCTTTCCACGGTAAATGGATCAATGTGCACTCATTTCACCTTTTCAACTCCCTAGGGAGTATGCAACTCAAACTGCCAGTTACGGCGCTAGAAGGTTTTACATTCACCATTCTATCTCACCCTACCAGGTACCCATTTACAGTTGGGTGAACTTTAGTTCATAAGTAGAGGTTGACAGATTTTTTGTTGTCAGATTTATTCGTGAAGAACGTTTGAGCTATTGTCGATGCTTTAACCCTGTTCCTGCTGGATTAGACGCAAGCACAGCTCTTGGGACATCTCCGGTTGCCTCCAGCATGGAGAGGGTTAAGAGTTGGCGGTACATTGATAAATCTTCTAGCTGTTGCAGATATTGATGTTAGTCTTTTATCGCAGGCGAACTGGCGAGTCGGTTCGGTTTATCGCCGGAGGAGTTTGGCGAGAACTTGCGAGACAATTACCAGCGGCACGAAGTGGACCAGTGTCCCATTGAACCCGCGGAGCTAGCTAAGGATTACACCTGTGGGTGAGTGTGATTGTGTCATCACCAACAACTGTGGACCAAGTAAGCATAATACCCAACAGAATATTTATCTCTGATATTTTGTCGTCAATATGAAAAAGATGTTAGATACCTCAAACATGTATTTTGTGATGTTAATTGTTAACTTGCTTGTTCGCAGCCAATTCTCCACCGAGGAAGACGTGTTGATGGGAGCTCGTCACATGGTTGCCATGCAGATTGCGCACGACCCCACTGTACGCCAGAGTGTTCGGCAAACGTATTATGAAAGAGCAAAACTTCGAATCTATCCCACGAAGAAAGGAATGAAGGTATGCATTTACTAAAAGTAACAATATGATTTAATTTTATTGGGTTTTTAAAAAAATATTATTATTATTTTATTTTTAGTAACAGTATCTTAGTACACAAATACAGACCCGTGTGAAAATAATCACTGATATCTGATAAGTAAGTCGTCGCAAATTGGTGAAAGAATCCCGCAGCGACGTTAAACTCCATATTCACTCACTCGCTCATTGATAAGTAAGATTCCTAATGGTAACAAATCTTTGGTTTCTTTCAGGAAATTGACGAAGCACATGTGTGCTACGCATTGAAGTATGTCCGCAACAAACCAGTGAAAGATATCAAAGAAGAACAGTTTCTTCGTTTGAACATGGTTTGTATTTTCAGTAGATGTTCCGTAGACTAGACTTTGCAATGCTCGGTATGCTGTTGCATTACTACAAGAGGCTGCAGTGGCAACAAAAACTGAAGGCAATCAGTGATGCCCCAAAAGCCGTGCCTGTGGCTACTCCGGCAGCGAGAGGGTTAATCAGAATTAGTGAGCTTTAGTGGATACAAGAAATAATTGCCTCTACTGAAAGAAATAATTACCTCTACAAGAGTTTTTAAGAGTTAAATTGTGTAAAGTATTGCGCTCAAATGTTGGAATGTCCAAATGTCGTCCTAAATTGGTTTCAGGCCGAAGAAGAAGGTCTTCTCATTACGGAGATAACGATAGACGAGGAGGGGCCCAATGTGACGACGTTCTTTGAGGAGGTCCGCCAGCTGTATTACAAGGTGAGTCATGGCTACGTATTATTTATTTGGGTGGGTAGGTAAACACGACCTGTGTATGGCATTCAATTGCTGCGCGTTAACGGTAAGTACCGGGGGAAAAACATATAGAGACATGACCGTTCACATTTTATTGGTGTCACATTTACGTTTAAAATCTAGAGGTCGCATTAAATTAGTGACGCATTAATTTCGTGATTTGCAGTATGCTATATACTGCAAATCACGAAATTAATG
>JAUTBZ010184205.1:0-22703 GCA_032361785.1 Lepetodrilus galriftensis | reverse complement strand
TCATGGGTGGTATATATGCGTAACCTATATCTTCTGAAGGGATGGGAAGAGGGGGGTGAGGGGGGGGTGGGTGGGGTATTTCATCATTGGTGGGAAGCAGTTTCAAAATTGGGAAAGATTGTTTATGCAATGTTATTGGCTTCTCTTATTTTCCCCTTTAAAACAAAATTAATCTAGAAATGTATCAGCCGTGGCTGTGTGGGTCTTACCGTAGCACGTAGTTATCACGGGTTCTCATCCCTTTACAAACATTCCGCCTCTATGCCATAGAAATACTGCGTTTTAAAAGCCCCCACAATAAAACCTCCCAAACCACTCTCTCCCTAACAGCATGTAAAATAAATCTCAACCAAATCCCCACACACATGCAGGTAGGCCTATATTATATAGCCCATTGACTGTCCATACGACTATAGTCATTTATACGTGTATAGGTATTTCCCGGTAGGGCTATATCTCCTCCGGGAGCGTGCGGAGCCCGGCCGGACGTGTGGGCCCCGCGAGGCGGTCACGTGCGCCAAAAGAACGCTAGGGGGAAATGGGGTATACACACCTGACTACATTATTCGCTGCAGAAAGAGACATTTAGCGACGAGGGAAATTCCGACGAATGCGTGACCACTGCCCGTCTCTGCATGGACGAGCGGAGGGGTGGTCACGCGTTGACTGGACATAGATTTAGGCCTATGCCGAACAGTTGTCTACATGTAGACAGGTGTACGTTAATTGTTCAGAAAGCGTACGGATACGTATCTTAAGTAAATGCATGGATGCGAGTACAGATATTTTAAAGAAGCAAATAAATCTACTTCCATCGAAAACTCCATAATAAATGTAGACGTCTTCATATTCTTCACAGTTCCTAATGCACAGAAATTCTGCTGTTTTACTGATAACAGATTGCTCGAAAATGGATTTTAAATGTTTTTCTATGAGTAATGTAGTTGTCGTAACAGGTGCCCCTTTAAGTTGTTTAAAGGTAGGACCTACCCGTTTTACTTTCAGTATATTCTTTAACAGTTCTGAATAAGTTTAATATTAATTTGGTCCAAGAATACGTCTAATATCATATATAACCGAAAATGTATATTTGAAATCAAGAATTAGGCCTACATTAGTGCATATTTTATGACCGTCAATGCAGTAGATGCATACATGAAACACCCTCATTGCACCTGTACCAGGTAACGGGGTGTCGAGCAACATAGCGTGTTATTCGGGGTGTAGCTATTTAAGGGGGACCAAAGCGGGCAGTGAGCCGAAAAACCAAATCACGAGCGATGTAGTTACAAGTTATCGTGTTGGTTTGGATGGAAAATGGGGAAATTTGATGCCATTCTACCCTCACTGGATGGGTGGATGGGGTGGGGTGGGGTGGGGGGGGGGGGGGGTGGAGCGGTAGGTAGCCGTCAACCGCAAACTTCGGCTGACGTGCATGGGTGTGTGGTTATGGCCCCTATAATGGTTCGTTGAATCGTAGAGATTGAGGTAAAACCCCAAGGACGTTCAACATTGTATATAGCCTACTATTACGGGTGGGAATTGCACGTGGTTTACGTGGGGTGGTGGAAGAAGGGTGGTGGTAGTGGGTGGGGCAGTCCGTTAACGCTGTTATATTTAGGTTAGCTAAGGTATCGTATGGCAATGATGGCACGACCTCAATGTAATGTATACACACACGGGTTCAGTGGAGAATTCAAATTTGAATACTACAGCCAGACTGGCGGATTATGTCAAGGCGTCCGTACTTAAATAGCAACAAGTGTAAGTTTCAAGCAGTTATTGTATGACGTTTGCATATTAATAGTAGGCCCTATTGTGTGTTGAACCTTTCAATTGGGACACAAAGACGTAGAAACAACAGTATAGTTATTTAGCCTACGATTCTTCCAAATTATAGTGTCAGGAATCCAAGAACTTGGACAAGCAACCAACCGCCATTATACGCATGTAATTTTCATACTATACGGGATTTGTATGATTAATATATATATATCATTATCATTATTTCTGATATTGCGAGTTCGTATAACATTCTCGAGATTGGTTTAGCTTATGTATATGCATTTGCAAGCATTTATTTTCCATCTAATAAGTAATTTCAGAACCATTGCCTTTGACATATTGACCTGTGTATAGGCATTGGTGCTCATGCATTCTCTCTCTCTCTCTCTCTGTAATGTGTTATTGGTGCCATACACAATATAACTTACTCAACACACAACACCAAGACGTCGTATACTACACAAAGGATATACTAGTGCACCACTCTAAATCCCCAATCCACACCACCCCACACACACCACCCCACCCCTCTCACACGAAAAACAAGTTATACCCCATATGGAGTGTTGTCACTGTTCTTATATCCCCTTCGTCCTGTTTATCAACCTTCCAAGCGGGTGGGGTGCAGGGGTATCGAATTTTCTATTTGCACTGATAAAATGTCTCGTTAGACGATCAAAACTTTTGTGAGGCTCGCCCCGCAGATGAGAGGAGATCATAATCCTTAGGCTCCAAAATCTCAGCTTTTGTTGTACCCCGTTCATCCATCACGTGCTCATTTCAACCCCGCTGAAATTGATGACAGGAGAGAGAAAAAAAATACTCGTCCAAATCATTTATTTTCCTATCTGTTCTTTGAGCTTCGAGAACCCTATGTGATGTATGGCTGGGTGTTTTTGTTAGCCTATATCAACTTTTCATTCACAACTCTGATTCATTTTTTCACCTTCTGGTTTCCTGTACATATCCTCTCATTCATAAACTTTAATTGGATTGGTGATTTCCCGTGCAATGTTATTGCATAAGTCCATCTCTACAAATCAAACCTGTTTGGGGGATATATATTTGTTGACATGTACTTTTCACAACTAGGTCACGTTGACATGTGTAAATCACACCTGTTTAAAATAATTGACAACTGAATTTCCCTTATAATAGCTGAGTTGACATTTCAAAATGGGCCGGACCAAACGGATATGATGGCAAATTATATCATTTACATATCAGACAGTTTAACGATGTTGGTATTGTTTGTGTGTTGATGATGTTGGACAAGCAACATAGGCGAGTGGACAGTGAAGTTGTAACTCGGAGTCGGTACGAGTTTATATTTTGTCCAGGGGTTTGGAAGATAGCCAATAACTATATTACGAGTTACGATGGATTACAGATTATTGTTCCCAAGTGAACTTACAATGTTACAAGTCACGAAAATGCCATACATTATCACAGAATTAATAAGCGTGTCTACAATAGGAATACATTACGAATAACACGATTCTTCCGCAAACACAATTTAGGAGCTAATTTAAAAAATATAAATTTCAATTTCTTTTATACATATATTATAGTTCGTTCAGTATGTCAATGATAATTTTCATAAAGACATTCCCGTTAATACATATAATAACCTAGTAGGTATGATACAACGTTATCATACATAAATAATATGCAATCATGCTAAATGTAACGAAAGGACGATGCTGTTTTATCAATGAAGTTTTACACACTGAGTCTAACATGATGTAAATATGTCCGGTACATGATCAGCTGATGATGGAAATCGACACTTGCTGCAGTGGAATGTCAAAGTAGTTACAGTTGACCGGCAACCAATGAAGAGTCTTTAATTAATTAAGCCAGCTAATCGCGACAACGGCTGGTGTAATAACACGGCGAACATTAAACCCTATCTCCAACCATGTGTTGTGTATCTATATCTTATTCCACTTGTGGTGCATTTAGTACATTTGGAAGTGGTGTCTGTAACAGTTACCATCCTTTAAACGCGCCAGCCGTGGTGCCTAGAGTCGTATCGTAGCAAACATTTGTTGGATGCTCTACCGGCACCGGAACCGGATGCGGTCTATTCGCCGGACCCGGACCCAATTCCTGGCAATCTGAGTTGCTCACGTGCTTTGGGTTAGGAGCATGTTTTATTAATATTTTAGGCCACTTGGGCCAATAAGACGTCTAGGAATTGGGTCCGAATCCGGGGAAGAGACCGCGAATCAGGGTCCGCTTCTGGGTCCGGGTAATAGATTTAACCGCTGCCCTGTTAATAATGGATGTGCTGATCAATATACTAGTAGACTGAAATACTGTTCTACACATGTAGGTGTTAAATATCTTCAAAAACATTCATTCTCAGTTTTAGGGCAAGATGTAACACGCAATACATTTGGTGCTGACTGTTGCAGTAAAATAAGAAATGTGTTTTTGCGAACATTGATGCCATTTCCTGGCGAACATTGATGCCGGTTTCCTGGAGCTTTCCCCTCCGACATCCCGCATCACTTACTAATTTAGGCCTACATGAGTTGACGGATGTAAAGTAGGCATAATAAATAGTGTGGATTTCGAGGATGAACGTAAACAAACTATAAAAGTCCGTATTTTCTGATTCGAATTAGCCTTCCTGGAATACGACACGCTGAGGAAAGTTTAAAGTAGGCTACCTATACAAACCACGATCAGAATGGACAAGACATGTGCAATATACTAATATATACAATAATATCTTATCTAAGAATTGTGAAATCAGTATACAGACAGTAAAATTAACATGTAGGCTATATAAATAGTAAATAAATACGGTAGTGTTAACTCATTTTTTTCTTCTTCTGTAAAACAGACACGTGCAGTAAAACAACCCAGAGTGACGTAATTAGGTTAACAGGAATATGTTTATTATTTTAAGAAGAACAGTCTATATATGCCTCTGGATATACGTCAAACCTGTGGGTTTTATTGTCCGGAAAGACCGACGACGCAATAATAGCCCACTAGGTCTCCTACACGTGATCAAGTTCCTGGATAGACGACACATATACTAGTATATAAATATATATTTACCCACGTGACATAATACGACTTCCGGGATAGGTATTGTCACGATCAGATCTTCGGAATGATCCTACGTCCTGAAACTAAAATACGACGTAATATAATCTATCCAGGTCGGATCACTTCCGAAATTAATCCACGAGACACTTATTCCATAGTATGATGTGCTGTGACGTATGTAAGTAATATATACGTGAAAGTACCCCACATCAATATTGCGAAATAGAACGCGGTGTGTATTGTGTATAGATATACAAACTACCATGTAATTGCGTTACTTCCGGGATGCACGTTCCATGGGTCAACACGTTCTTCACCATGTCTCTGATGAATAGAATATACCAGTCTAATAATATGTACTAACACACACACACACACACACACACACACACACACACACACACACACACACACATACACACACACACACGCGCACAGTGTCACATTCGCCGCTCGCGTTCATGGCAAACTTAACTCGTCGCGTGTATACCGTGTATATGTGTATGTGAGCGTGTTTCTATACATGTTTGTGTATTTGTGTATATAAATGGAATCCGATAATAAATATACGTCCATGTTACTATTATAATATATCGCCATACAATTGTGTGTATGGAAATCGTACTCGCGACATATGTATTGAATTCATACGACCTTTATTATCTTCAATACAACGTGTCCACATAGCATGATGCATGTGTGTATTCTTTCTGTCGTGATTATCTTCCACCTATATATTTATGGATCTGATCATGGTGTATATGTTCCGTATGTATACCTATCATACACATACCTTCCGAGTATTAGCTATACTAGTATAGACATAGAATGCCTAGGACCTATGTTCGCAAAAGTAAACCTTTCTGGCGTAAACATTGTATATAGGATCGATGCAATACCGTGGCAATGCTGTTACCATCCTTGGGCTTGTCAGAACCAGCCGGTGCTCACAGGTTTACTGCAACATTCTGCCCTACGAATGTTGTAGGTTTCCTCCTGTCCTAAACTGACAAGCGGTGATATAAGTCAATGTTGAAAGCGGCCCTAAACCTAAATTCAAAAGCGAAACAATAGAAAAACAAACAAACGTTACAGACCACAGTAGGCCTACAAGGGCCAGGTTGCATTCTCAGAACAGTTGATTATACGTAAAACATGTGGAGCCCGTTACAAGTGTTTAGTCCATTACATAAAACACTTTTATTGCTAAACTTATCGTATCGATAAAAGTAGTTTCATTCAATCAAACTTACTGTTGTATAACTTATTCCTAAAATTTGACTTACAATCAAACTGTAGCTAAAACTGTTCTGTGCAACTGACCCTCGCGTTCCTACTTCTTCTGTAACTGCAATATAAAACAAGGCCTACATGTGGTTTGTCAAGCGCAGGTGCGAACAAAACCTACAGTATACTGTGCGTATTTCCTCAAATTAGACAGGTATATATGGTTACTTCTTAACTGACAAGACAAAACGTGTCCATGTGCAGTGTTCCACAACAATCAAGACAGAAAGAAGAGGTTTGTCAACCAACAAGCTAAAAGAAAACACACACACAAAAACGGAGTGTAAAATCTATTAGTAAAGATGATACTTGATGACAAAATGGAAACTGGGTATACGCAGTTTTAATAGATAACCATAAACAGAGATATATACGAGGTTTACCAACTATATACCAAGATGGTATTGCTGGGACTGGTATACGGTCGAGTGTTAAAACAAAACCAAAGGTCTGTGTTACCGAATACTATCAAAAGGGTCATGATATTTACAGTATTTGCTTATGTACTTATATATACAATGATATCAAAGTATCCAAAGACAGGAAGTAATACCTACTAAAATGAAATGAAATTCATAATATAAATCTCGTGGGATTAACTTGTCCCTCAAAAGAGATAAGTAAAGAAGTTAAAAATTCATCCTGTGAATTATCACGGCCTTGGAATTGACAGGACCGACCATGTAGACATCTTTACTTTTGACAGCACTGACGACAATAAATCAGAAATGCACACAACTTCATATCAGGAGGCTCCAGACATTACAATCAACCCATACCGGGGAAATTTACCAGTCATAAACAGGCGATAAACACTGCCGGGATATTTATGAATGGCTCGAAACTTTGTCAACACCCATCAAAAGGCATATCACGTGTTGTTAGAGTCACGTGATGTTATTGTTCAGTTAAAGGGTGTTATTAAATCGCACCCCGAAACTCATGTGTCCATGGATCATGATTACCTCGGTATACGATACTGTGCGCATTATTGTTTCTCCCCCCCCTTTTCTTCCCGAGATGGGGGTATTTCGTAATATGACGGGACTCTGGATCTCATTGGAGGAGACGATCCGTATGGGTTACTGATGAACAGGTGGAAGGGTGGCCGTCGGCCTATTTTAAAAACACGATCAACACTATGTTTACGTAGACTCCTAACACACCGGATCGAGGCAGATCATTTGCAGGTGGAAATATTTCAGCCTTAAAAAAGTCTTTGTTTATGGTTATTTCCCCCCACTTTTTTCCCCAATTTTTTCTTTCTAATTGTTGCAAACCTTCTTGAATAACATTGAATATTATAAGAACGATGGGGGTATATTGCTATGTATTGTCCTTTGCTTACTTGATATACCACACACATAATAGGTAATTTATACGATATTACTGACGAACATGAGCTTCTTGCACGAGATTACAAGTAAATTTAGTTCATGAAGCATACAGTATACATTGTATGGAGATGGAAACGTTTCAGGCCAATACAGGTAACTTTTTTCTTAGTACAAGTTCATCCTCAACTCAAATGTTTGTTAACAAATCCTCATATACAATTTGAGCTTGAGCATGAAAACGTATACAGCCCAATATAAATCGTAATTTCGGGTCCTATACAGATGTGTTACAGACTCACATTTGAATGCCACAGTACATTTAATATACATGTAACATAATATAACAGGAATATAATAGATGTCATATAGATGGGACAAGCCAATCTCTCAATGGTGACGAAAGGATGTTAATCTGTACTGTATGCGCCTTGCATAGATTCTCGCGACGTCATCATTATACTCATACTTCTCTTGGGAACCATGCATGTAGGAGCAGATACCTACACAGGGATACCTTGGTATTTGATGGTTTCTTGCAACCTATTTGAGAGAAGATATCTACATTGAGATACCTTGGTATTTGATGGTTTCTTGCAACTTCTTCATACTCTCGTGTTTATCCATAGACTTCTATATGAAACAACCAAGAGAAGATACCTGCACAGTCAGCAAGTATAGACTTCAATGATCATCTCCCGTGGCATTATCTACATACGGCACCGGATGGACTGCGTCTACTGTTGATGCAACAGTGACGGTATCTGTCCGTGCAAGATGGTCTTGATGTCTTGCAATGGTAGCAACTTGGCGACACCTCGGGTCGGGGAAATGCATACCCGAGGATGTCGCTCGGTCCATCCAAATGGATATCTTGGTCTTTCCGAATTAATGTATTGGTCAATCCGGTTGGATATCTTGGTCGATCAGGAATTGATGTCTTGGTCATCAGCTAACCAGGGATGACGCATACCAACTGTAGTCATTATATCAGTGGCATGACTTCATCCACAGGAGATCTGGCAACTCTTCCTCAATGGTTACAAGAAAACGTGGTTGCCTATTCATTTCTTTCTGGTTTTACTTCAAGGCCAATTCCAAATATTGATACCGTCACAGTATTGAAAAGTATTGATACGTGAATACGCATGTAAATCACGATATATGTTTATATGCAGTGCATATATACGACAAATATACACTTAAAAAATTGAACCATTGCTCGAGATCCCGCGTCGGGCGCCAAATGTACACCATACATTAACTCCATCGCACTAACGATGTTTACGTCCAGCAATGCTGTCTAGTATAAGATACATAACAACAACGTATGAAACTGCAGTAAGCTAAGTCTGATTGATCTGTTAGGCAGGAGTTGGGTCAGGACATAGGCACCGTAGGGGGTATATTCTAGTTGACTTTACCCCCCATAAAAGTATTTGTACACCGGAGTCTCAATGATCTATGTGCTAATCATTCCAACTATTGGTACATCTAGGTATATCAAATTTCCATTAAATGAGTTTTCATGAAGTGTTTACATTGGTATTGGCCAGCTGGGTTAACCATTTCCTTCTTTATTGATCATAAGTGATTAATTTAATGACAACTGTTGTTGTCACCAGCAGTTAAGAGGTTAATCCTAAGTGATTAGTTATTATTTATTCCTGTCAATGTATTTAGATTAAATTTTTAAGAACCCACTATTTTTACAACAACCAAAAATGGGGGGGAAATTTGACTTTAAAAAAATGTAAAACAAAAATAATAAAAATAAAAATACAATAAATTAAAATTTAGTTATTTAAAATAAAATAAAATAAACAAAATTGGCATGAAACGTCTTTGACAAGGATATAGCTCAGTAGAGTATTGGACATGCATTTCAGTAAACTGAGGTTTTAATCCTATAATCTATTCAACAAACGGAATTAAGATATTTTCAATATTATAACTTTTTTTATTGTCAATTGTTTACAAACAATAAAATAATCTCACTGTAGAAGATATATGAAGTCCACTAATTAACGCTCTTTCTGCTGGAGGCAACTTGGGATGCCCAAAATACCTATGGCCGTGATCGATCTAGTATGGAGACAGTTACAGCATTCCTGTGTGTTCCAAGTTTGACTCTCATAAAAATCGTAATATTTTTCAACAATGCGAAGAGCCGAAATATCCAATCTGTCTTCATACGCAGGTGTTGTTTTGCACCTGGAGGTCAGAGGGCATGACATGACAGGTCGCGAGTTTAATGAGTGAAAGTATCGCACAAATCATAGCGGCCATCACAGTGACATCAGAGTCCAAACTGGCCACCTTCAGAAAGAAATCTTAGCTTTAATATTAGAAATGAATAGGTGTTGTATTGGAATCATAGTACTTTTAAAACAGGTTATCATACAGGCTTGTATCATGGATTGTCAGCTTAAGCCAGGAGGAAACCTGCAGCGACTGTAGCAAGTGTGTAGCAGTAAACCTGCAAGCACCTGCTGGTACTGACAGTGTATTATCAATTTAGACAGGCAATCAATTATTTATCATCAACAGGTAAAAAAAATAATTTATTAATTTTAATGGATTTGTGAGGCATTTCATGCCGGAAAGCATGGATTCTTGCAAACATAGCTCTATATATTTCATTACATGTCCAATAGTAAAAACGAGCCTCGGTACAAATCACACTATATTTGCCACTTTACCTGGAATTCTAAGTTAAAACATCTTCTGTCTCACCTGAATGAGGTCGTCACACTGGATTACCTCAGGCTTAATGCAATATACCTCCACTACAGCTGACCTCCGAGTCGACACTTGACCTCTGACATTTGACCTCCGAGTCCGGCTCACTGCAACCTCACTGGACTATAAATGAAAATTATACGTCCCATTTGGAAGTCATCAAATTGATATATGGAATAATCCTACTTGGAGTTAAGTACTTAGGCTTGTATGATAGTCACGTAAGATGATTCGGATGTCTTATGGATAGCTGACATCAAGGGTCATATACTTGGCTCTCGAAAAGTCGTCGGAAATCTATAAAAATGGATGCTTGTCATGTAGTAATATTATGCTCTAGAAAAATTATATAAAATCTATAACAATGAATGCTTGTCAAACTAATGTATTTCTAGGCTTCACATTTTTAAGTTTTGAGATTATGTTCGTTAATATGTATTTCCACATGATAAACCTTCTTCTGTTTGAGATAACCTCTTTGTGTCAATAACAAATGACTGGGTAAGTGGTTTCCTATTTTTTTTCTGTCATATGTCATTATGTACCTCGTATATTACAAGAAGATCTTGGCTTTTTCCGTATGCAGTATTGTTCGATTGAATGCTTCACACATCAACACCGAAAAAAAATAGTATTTTATTACACTTTGATACAGTTTGAATATTTATCGTTGTCAATATGATCTCACCGTGTTTACATAGAGCAGTACAGAACAGAACAGAACCATTACGAACATTTTTATTGCAAGAAAAAGGGCAATAAATCTTCGACCATTCAAAATTTGCTGTTCTTTTATTTGAAATTTCTCTTAAAAATCTGCCTGTATTTAAAGTGGATGTAGAAAATTGTAGCCTTCAGCAGGATAGTTCTTCCCGTGTCCATCTTACCTGTGCAAAAAAAAACACATCAAAGGAATCATAAATGAGATTTGACATCCCACAGGTATGCCTCAAGTTTCAATGCACAGCGGGAATCATCCACGTTTAGCTCAGGTTAAATTTACACGTTTCCATCACCCTCCTGCGTTATCAAGTCTAGCCTCAGGACATGGTGACAAGGTCATCTTGTCACCCGGTGACGGCCACTTGTCATGTCATCTGAGCAGCAGCAATAAATGGCTTATGGATGGCTCTGAGGTGGCAATACTTAAAAACACTGCTACTTATAAACACCCATAAACATCGGAATGACGACGCCGGTATTAGGATATGTCTCTGTGTGTATGTGTCTGTCTGTGTGTGTGTGTCTCTGTATGTGTGTGTGTCTGTATGTGTGTGTCTCTGTGTGTGTGTGTGTGTGTGTGTCTGTGTGTGAGTCTGCATGTATGTCTGTGTATGTGCGAGTGTTTAACAGTCTGTGTATGTGTGTCTGCAGTATATGTGTGTGTGTGTGTGAGAGTGGGTGTGTCTGTGTGTGTCTGTGAATGTATGTGTGTGCGTGTGTGTGAATATGTGTGTGGTGTGGTATTAGGATGTCTGTGTGTCTATGCAGTGTCCAGCATTATTGTGTGTGTGGTGTGAATGAATGTGTGCACATGAAGCATACAATTTGATTAAGTGTGATGCTTATGTATGTATTTATTTAATTATTTATTATTTTTTATTTTAAAGATGATATTAATTTAATTCATATGCTGATCCGTACAATTTCTGACTTTAATGGTTCAAATGATAGATTTCCTGTTCATATTGAAAATGGAGATGACTAATAAATACAGACACACCCACTAACACAGACAACCACTGACACGGAGACAATCACTAACACAACCACAAACACTAACACAACTGCCAACACAGACACAAATGCTTAGCACAACCACTAACACAGATATAATTTCTAACACAGACAATCACTATTTTTATTCTATTTTCTTTTTTAATTGGGGTTTAGGGTCACTTTCTAGAATCTTTCACCAATATCACGACTTGTCAGTTTAGGGCAGAAGGAAACCTGCAACATCCGTAGCGCTGAATGTTGAAGTAAACCTGCAAGCACTGGCTGGTACTGACAAGACCAAGGATGATATCTGTATTGCTACTCTACTACAGACAGTGCATCCTATCAATATCACGTCAGAAAGGTAACATGGTGGGATTTAACCTAGAACCTTTGGCTCCAAAGTCCAACGTTCTACCACTGTGCTACATCCCGCCCCAAACAACCACTAACACTACACAGCTAACACAGACACAATTTTGTTTTCCAAAATGTTGATAGTGTAGACGGGGCAAAAAGGTTCGGCAACATGCATCCCAACATGTTGCCGAGATTGTTGATAGTGCAGACGGGGGTCTAAATTCATGTATCGCAACATGTGTCCCAACATGTTGCCGAAATTTTGATAGTGTAGACGCAGCTTTACACGGACACAATTCCTAACACATAGAACCACTGACAAAGACACAAACAGTAACACAACTGCCAACACAGATACCTCCAACAGACACTTACATACAGTATAGACACAAACAGAAACACAACTGCCAACACAGATACCTCTAACAGCCACTTACATACAGTATAGACATTGCTGTTAACACAGACATTAAATATGACGCAGACAGTGCCAGTCACAGAAATTAACGACAAATACATACAACGTCTGATTAATTATCTCCCATCAATCATAATATGCAGTTCAATTTATCCTGGGAAGACACGGTAGCTGGATAATGCGCTCGACATCAAAGAAAAAGCTCAAAAATATATACATTACTAACATACAAGTTGACACGCGTTTTGACAGTTCTGTTGTGTTAAGTGTCTATTTTTGTACCATTTACATAACTCAAGTCATCAGCAGTTGATGTATTGCTGCAGAAACCACAAACATGCCCAAGTGTATTTCTAGACAAGCATAACTTACTTCAATGAAAGAGACTACCAAAAAAATATTAAAAAAATAAAATTGGGTTATTTACTCCCGAACAAAACAGATTAAACAATGAAGCCAAGTTCCACCATTCTTTCAACATTATATTTAGAACAAAGTAGGCCATCATGACCTAGATAAGGCCACCATGACATATACAAAGTAGGCCATCATGACCTAGACAAAGTAGGCCATCATGACCTAGACAACATAGGTCATAATGACCTAGTCAAAGTGGGTCATCATATAAATTGGGCGCTATATACATTTTGTATGTATATATGTATGTATGGTTTCATTAATAACTCCATATAAATTACAAATAAGCCAAATTATTTAGGAAAGAAATTGTGTCCTTGAGCTTCCCCAAAAATAAACAATGTGAAGGTCAATGATAACCAAGTAATGACCAATTTTTCAATAAACTCACCTGTTATCTCTGTAATTATCTTAATATAAGTGTGTGGCTACAACTGCGCAGTAATGTCAAATATTGTTGCTACTAATGTACAAAATTGTTCATCACATTAATCTAAGAAATATGAACATTTCAAAATTTCGCCAAACCTCCATTTACATTCCAAGCTATGACCTTCACCTTTGTTTCTGACAGTCAATTGAGTCTGTAGTTGCAAAGTGAACAAAAGCTATTTATAGACATGAAAACAAAATAAATCAAAGAATAACTTTTCCACAAAACTAGTAGATGCTGGACACTATTGACCTTTAACATTAGCTAACTGTTCAACCCACTTTATACTCCCAAATCTTATTTGTCTTCTCCCTTTTGCTGTCTTGTCCCACATTATGAATGAAATACCGTAGATGAATGGAAAAAAAAATAGATCGAGGGGGGACCTTTAATTTACCGAGAAATAATTAGATCACAATATCGCCAAGGAATCTCCGAGGAAGTTTATGGATGCCACCGCTTCCTGGATTGGTTCGTACCATTTACGTAAACGGCTGGTGATGGATAGGCTTCACCAATACGTAGTCGCTTTGTAGTTTCTGATTGCCCGTGGCATTCTTGTAAATAGGAGACACGGCCGTGTTTGAAATAGGACAGACATTAATATTATATATATATCTACAAAAGAATAACAGAAGCATTTTTTTACCAATATAGATAGGACTTTCTAAAAATACTGCCAGACAGGGAACAGAGAGACTTACGGTACTTAGCTCACGTTTATTACCAGTCGTGGATCTCGGGTCGGAAAATGATACGATTACTAGTAACTCAAGATCATCTACCAGCGGGTTCAGGCAAGGTCAGTGAAAGTAATGATAATTATAATAACAATAATAACAACAATAATAATAACAATAATATCAATAATGATAATAATTATAATAATAATAAAAGTTAAATCCAGCAGCACACTCTTTCGTCCCAGAACACCGGATTCTACAACCATGTGAAAATATTTCAAATCGCAGTATAGCATATTTGTTTGAAGAAGTATGTTTTCACTACGATGATGTGCAAACACTCGGCTGAAATGTTCATGCTTCGAGATTATGTAACTTTCTTGAGCAAAAGATTGCTTTCTCAACTCAAAGATTCGTTCAAAAATCATCACATACAATTTTAGCTCGACCATGAAATCGTAGGTACTTAAAATATTACGTAATGTCAGTACCAGATTCCATATTCCGCAATTTCAGCGCTAGATTCCATATTCCGCCCACGACGCTGTCCAAGCTGTCACCGCACTAACGGCGTCAAGCGGACGGGTGAGCGCGTATTTACAAACACCAGATCAATAATTAAAACCAACATTTCTCGTTTGTTTCAAACACATGCTAGACGTTCTCGAGTGAGCTTAGCAAATGACTGCAAACGACTTAAAAGAAATTTTTAAACAGATGTTATGTGTGCAATGTCATACAGCCAGTGCGGAAAAAACAACGAGATGCAGCCCTATTATAATGACAATATTTGTAAACTATGAATAGGAGGAGTTTCTGGGAAGAAATAGAATCCTCATTAATCACCGTCAATGTCTCAATTCTACATCAAATATAGACATTTTTATTTAAGATTCAAATATTCACTGAAAACAAAAGCCATTGAAAACAAACAAGTATTTGTTGAAAGTAAAAACAACAATGTCATAACAAGATATTGTAATGTTCTGAAACTCCCGAGATTGAAGATTCCCCAAAGTTCTAGGTTTTACTTCGGTTGTCATATGATTATACCGGTACATTAACCTTCACCATCCTAGTGGCAATAATAGCTGCCCTGTTGAGCAGTTCTACCAGAATAGATACCCTATTGAGCAATTCTAGCGAAAGGTTAAAAGAATTCTTTGGAACTGAAAATATTTTCAAAAGAATTATTACAGTTTTGCTACATATAGATATACTAACACATATACAAAGCCGCCCCCTGTACAATGCCACACAACAGTTGTCACATCAAAGCGGCATAAATAGTGACATCATACATCTCTGCTAGCAAGTCAATGCTATATTAAATAGTCGTTCCTAATACACCAAAACTCGCCCCCTTTCAATGTATAGACCTAAACAGACCTGTGCAATGACTAGAATACAGTACATTGCTTTGACGTAAAAGGGAGTTGAATACCAACATGATTGTGTCATTGAGAACGGATTAAAGACGCATTCTGCAGACAGGCGGCATCAAACAGTGACAGCAACGGCGTGAGTGGAATACCTGGACCAATGCGGCGGTGCCACAGATAATACTTGTTATTCAAGGTGGACAGACTTCTCGGTGCTGGAAGCGTTCTCTGTGGCTGGTATTTCATTGAGAGTGCCCAGCTGGGGTGTCGACCATTACAAACCTCACAGGGTCTTTGACACCAGCTGTAGGTCCTGCAGTACATTACTTCATTATTAGTGGTAATCCCATCATAAGTTAGCTTGTGTGCCTTCAGGAACTTAGTATGTGCCTTCAGTATCTTGTGTGCCTTTTGTAACTTGTGTTTCAGTATCTTGTGTACTTTCTGTAATTTGTGACTTCGGTAACTTGTGTGCCTTCAGTAATTTGTCTCAGTAACTTGTCTGTCTTCTGTAACTTGTGTGTCTTCTGTAACATGTGTGTCTTCTGTAACTTGTGTGCCTTCTGTAACTTGTGTCTCACTAATTTGTGTAACTTCAGTAACTTGTGTACTTTCATTGACTTGTGTGCCTTCTGTAACTTGTATCTCAGTAACTTGTGTCAACTTGTGTGCCTTCAGTAACTTGTGTCTCAGTACCGTGTGTGCCTTCAGTAACTTTGTGTGCCTTCAGTAACTTGCATGCTTTTATGTGCATTCAATAAATTATACATCTGCAACTTGTGTGCCTTCAGTAACGTGTATGCATTCAGTAACGTGTTTGCCTTTAGTATCCTATCTGTCTTCAGTAACTTGTGTGCCTCTATGTGTCTTCAGATTCAAACCACAGTTGCCTGGATGGTTAGCCAAAAGGGTAACCCCACTGGCCAAGACCAGTAGGAGCATTTTATATCACACAACATGACATACCTTTGAATAATATCCAATTAGCTGAATAATATCAGGAAGGCAAAGTACCTCAGTCTGTGTCTTCGTTCAAAGCAGGCTTGGATCTAGAATACCGGGTATGTTTATACATGTGCCTTCAATAGTGTCTCACAAATGACACTGAGTAAAGTTTGAGCTTTCAACAAGATGGTTTCAACAAGTAACAAAAAGTTTTATTAACCCTTTCACATGAATATCTTCATATATTGGATAAATACATAGACATTCATAAGAGTTGCATATATCTATACGGCAACTTCAAACCAATAACCTGATTTTCATTGTAGAAGTTAGTATTGCAATTCTATAGCTGTTACACATTTTTTTACCTGATATATACATTCCAGATGAACTGGCCAGTACTATAAAGCTTTATAGGCAATACTGGAGCAGTTAGGACCAATCTCCTGTATACACAGAAGGCACCAATCCAGAAAATCTCAAACAATAAAGAAGTACATTTGTGGATAGTGGGCAGAAATACCTACATCACATTGAGACTGACAATGGACAATAGCCCCTCACATCCACTGCTCAACAAAGGCTGCCTCTGTCGGAGAAATACATAATGAAATTTACTACGAGGTGAGACTGACTGTAGTATGCATCATAAACTAGCTCACAGTGCGGGCTGGCTGGCTGTATACTCAGACCGGGTACATGTGCTCCTTCATATACAGGCCTTTAATGCATCATAAACCAGGCGTAATTTACTGCTCACCTCACCTTTCCAATACACACTACACATACACGCGTGCACACACACACAACCATGGTGTTCAATACCGGTAGGTATAAAAAAATAATCATACAATTCTAGAAAAATGAGTCATTTTAATGCGCAAGTTCAGAACTTCGGATATTGTCACTAAGCAAACATCTTTTGTGGAAGAGCAAGTTTATAATGATTAATACCAATGTGATCTTAGTGATATGATTTTGCTGGAAAATGTCTCTAAAGAAATGGGTGACAGTTGTACATGGGCGAAGGAATGGGTGAAGGTTGCAAGACTAAAGGAATGGGTGAAGGTTGCAAGACTTAAGGAATGGACAAGTTGTGTGGGTGAAGACTTAAGGAATGGGTGATGGTTGAAAGACTTAAGGAATGGGCAAGTTGTGTGGATGAATACTTAAGGAATGGGTGATGGTTAAAAGACTTAAGGAATGGGTGATGGTTGAAAGACTTAAGGAATGGGCAAGTTGTGTGGATGAAGACTTAAAGAATGGGTAAAGGTTGTATTGGTGAAGACTTAAAGAATGGGTGATGGTTGTCACTGTGTGGGTTGTCACTGTGTGGGTTGTCACTCAGCAAGGAAGACCATGCTTTAGGGTGTGTGTTCAGGGTGGGTGGGGGAGAGACAATACATTTAGCTTTGGGTTGACCTGTGTGGGAGCTTATTTGTGAATAAAAATACCAGCATTATATTAATCGTCATTAGAAAGTATTTCTACTTAAAGACTCTTAACACACAAATGAAAGGCATTTCTCCACAAAAGTTGTATAAATATTAATATTCCCATTAGTCAAATGACCAACTAATGACACAGGAGTTGTAAGATCAAACTCTGGGTATGGAAATGAAAGCAGCTAGGTGTATATATTCCATATTTGATGGGCGATATGTGAACTGCTGACCCGTGATATCACCCACAAGGAAAGTGACGAAGCTGTTCGCTAAGAAATAACTCATATATAGCGCTAGTGCGGTAAATCTGTCTTATTGTATATATGGTAAGTAGAACCATAATTCCATAACCTAAAAACTAATGGGTATATAGAAAAGAAAAAAAAGGAATATTTTTCGCCTTACAAAAAGTACATAAAAAAGTTGTGATAATATAAATCTGAATAAAATGTCCATTTCCAGCATTATGTCCCACAGGCTTGAACTTAATGGCCTAACAATTAAATTTTGATATTATCCTACAATGCTGAATTGTCACATGACGACCAACGTATGATGAGGGGATGTTGGATATAAGATATAAGTGTGCTTGTGTGTGTGTGTGGTATGTATACATGAATATACACACAGAACACGGAGACATGTTCAGATAGCCATTAAGTTGACTTCGTGGATCACGAAAGCTGTTGAAATAATTAAATTTTGTTTAACCCTCTCCCTGCTGAAGGCAACCGGAAATGCCCTAATGAGCAGTGTTTTTGTCTAATCCAGCAGGGAGAGGGTTAAAAAAAATATGCACAGAACCACGTCTAGCAATCCCAGGATGAAATTATTTAGAAAGAATAATATTTGGGCTAAAATAAACCCTTAGACTGTTTTATGATAGACGTTATCAGTTACATGGGGGCCACCAGATAGCATTTATAATATACAAACAATATTATATACAGAACACACATTCTATTAATTTTTCCCTCCAGATGTACCCATGCTGTCAAATACAAATTGAAAATATTTCTTGTTTTTCTTTTTTTACGTTTGACTATAATAGCGATGACTGACATTCTAACAGATTGTGCATAAACTGCGTCACAAAGTTGACCATCAAATAATGGCATTTGTTATACAGAACATTCTGGGGGAACAGGGGGAGGGGACAATGATCGGAGTGAAGGGGGGATGATTTCCAGTGTGAACATCACGACCTTTCCGGGACAATTTCCTCAATGCAAATTAGCGGTTAATTTACGATTATCTGGGTCTGACTGCTCATCATGTGAGGTCGGTGGCGCTTTAACTGCATTCCAGTGTCACCGCTGGACGTTGGGTGTCATTTGACCTTCTCCATGGGCATCTGAAGGTGCCGACAGCAGTACCAAGGTTAAACTGAAGTCGTAATTTTATTACAGCCGTCCAACGATAGAAACTAACTTTTAAACTTAGCCCGAATAGTGATACAAATAACAAATGTTATGAATTTCTACTAGCCATTAGGATAACTTTAGCATTGGGAGACATGGCCCGGGCTAGCGTTAATTTCGATCCCTGCCATCACTTAACCTTCTCTGCAGGCATTTCCAATTGCCACCAGCAGAATGAAGGTTAAATGGAAGTTATATGATATTATTTCAGCCACAGTAATAACCACTAAATCTATATTTCCCAGTGTATGTTTGAGTTAAAATCCTATTAAATGTCCTAGTATCTAGTCAGCGGTGGAGGCCTGTTTGAATATTGAAATGTAACGTCCTCGCTTGCAGTTATCACCCTTGTCTTAGCCTTACCATTCCTGGCTCACAAGCTTCGACATAGCACGTAGTTATTGCAGGCTTTCCTCAAAACATAAACAGATCATCACAATCCCCACTCCTATCAAAATATTTACATGGATGTTCATTAACCCTCTCCCTGCTGGAGGCAACCAGAGATTCCCAAAAGGGCAATTCCTGTTTCTAATTCTGCAAGGAGAAGGTTAACCATCTCCATTCTGAAGGCAACTGGAGATCTCAAAGAGCAGTGCCTGTGTCTAATCCAGCAGGGAGAGGGTTAAATTAACATTGCACCTCAGTCTCTTTGCAATAAGGTGTGAGTGAATATGGAGTTTAACGTCGCTGCAGGAATCTTTCACCCATTTACGAAGATTTTGCAATAAGGAAACTGTAGGTCAAATGTTATACATCATTAAGATTGTATAATGCAACACAAAACATTTGGACTATTACGAATGACAAACCTTTAAACTGATGTTTTCTATGGGCTCCGAGTGTGTTTCATTGTAGGATTATTAGCTCAGTAATTTCCGGAAGTGAAATGTCATATGAAAGCCCATCTCTATTTCACATGTGGGTCAATTGGAAATCTAATGTAAATTAGAGTAATAATGACTTCGGATTCAACATTGGGTCCGCTTTGGACATCCTGTCAACAATGAGTCTATCAATCACTAAATATAAAGTTGAATCTTGGTACATATTTCAATATCAAGTTAAACCTTGGTACATATTTCAATATCAAGTTAAACCTTGGTACATCTTTCAATATCAAGTTAAACCTCGGTACATATTTCAATATCAAGTTACACCTTGGTACATATTTCAATATCAAGTTAAACCTTGGTACATATTTCAATATCAAGATAAATCTTGGTATGTCTTTCAATTTCAATCTCGGTACAACTATACCATTAGTAAATCTAAAGTTAAATTTCTCTCAACTTATTTGGGCTTCTCTTATTAAATTTGTTATTATTTAAATTTTGGTTGATTTAAAAACAGTGGATTCTTTTCAGCAACTTTCCCATCACGAAGAAGAAGAGTCAAGGAAATCATACTGTGACATCAGGTCAGCAAATCTACAAAGACATCTTAATAATTACCACGATGAGTTAATGCGCAAGCCATAAGGTCACTTGGGACGGCCTGAAGCTTGCCTGTGAACTCTGATTTCGGCCAGTCATCAAGTCACATGACCCTAGATGAGTTCCCGAAGATCACATGATCTAACAGTGTTTCTTATTAATGTTCGTGGGCGGTGTCATCGAGGTGAAACGAGGCGGTTACGTCCTCGTGCGGACAACCTTTCACCTCGGGACAAGACGCGGACGCATAATATCTGATATATTAGCTTACATGGACGCAGGAAGCTAGTAAATGAGTTGTCTGATTATCCATCATAATGGCTGAGTCTCGACTGCATGTGAACCCGCTGTATCGGCAACTTGGTGATGTCACACTTCCGACTTCTGAGTCCGTGACATCACACTTCCGAGTCCGGGAACCAGAACCGTACCAGGAATTAGACCGGGACTGAGATTACAGTACTCGGAAAGGGAACAAGACCCACACCAGGATTTAGACCAGGAACTAGTCTGAATGGAAACTGGAAGTTGGAATCGGACCAAGACCAGGAACTGCAGCCATACCAGGATCTAGACCAGGAATAGACGCAGACCGGGAATTACAACTAGACTAAGATTTAGACCAGGAGCTAGATCCAGCTGGATCTAGACAATGTTTGACTTGTTGACGTGTATAGCAACTTGTTATATTGATATTCCTCCTGAAATAGCCTGCAATTTTGGACTTAAAGTTAGGTGGTATTTCTCATAATAACAGTTTCAAAATTACCTTAATAAAGATCACATTATGATTTATGGGTAATGTATTCATTGTATCATGTTCTACACGAGCAAAGAAAGATTACCGTGAAATTTGGGCATAATAATTATTTTGGGGATGCTATAAAACGGCTTAGCAACAATGGCATGTTACAATACATGCGTTCCTTTAACTTTTTCTTTCAGTATAGTATATCATATTCTACATACATACAGTATATATAAAATCTATACCACCGGGACATTTGAGCAACACATTAACGACGCAATCATCGGGGGACATCGCTCATCTCCACAGAATATCAATGAGGCAGGATGTAACTGCACAAATGACACACTCTGTGCAAACTGCAGGCTGGGGAGGTGTCGTGTATTTACCCATTTAACCCCACATGCAATACAACAACATTGCTAAAATTGTCAGGTTTTCTGCAATTCATGGCGGAAATTGCTGAAGAGATTGCTGAAGAGATTGCTGGAGAGATTGCTGTAGAGATTTCTGAAGAGATTGCTGAACAGGAGGAGCTGCGTTCAGAGGACTGCAGGACTGTTACTTGTCTGACGTGATGACGGACTACTTGTGTCACAGTTGTGGGGGTTTTCATCATGTAGTGGAGATAGAGAGGAGTGCAGTGGTGCTCGGTCACCTTCAACTTGGAGGTCTCCAGTGTAATGTGAGGTGATGATGGTAGAGCAAGTCTGTAGACAACCCACCTACCCATCTCTCTCTCCCTCCCTCCTCCCGCTCTTTCTCCTCCATTCCCTCTTTCTCTCCATCCCTCCCTCTTTCTCTCCCTCATCCCCCTCCCTCTCTTTTCTCTCTCCTCCCTCATACCTCCCTTCTCTCTTTCCTCCCTGCCTCTTTTTTTCTCCTACCTCCCTCTTTCTCTCCTCTCCTCCATCCCTTTTTCTCTCCTCCCCTCCTTTCTTTATATCTATCTCCTCTCACTCTCTCTCTCTCTCTCTCTCTCTCTCTCTCTCTCTCTCTCTCTCTCTCTCTCCCTTCCCCCTGTGACCTCTCTCTCTCATGGAAATATCTTACTCTACACCCCGACCTTGCTACAAGCTACA
>JAUTBZ010184094.1:0-22705 GCA_032361785.1 Lepetodrilus galriftensis | reverse complement strand
AAATAAATTTATTTTGGATAAACACGCTTCAAATTTGTTCTTAATCGAGACAATTTCTGGAGGCGTAGCAGGCTATGCCTACAATATTTTACAACCTCCTTTTTCCTACCTTTCTAAAAAACTGTGCAATATGTTATACACACGTGTGTCTGTCTATCAGCGGCAGAAAACTGTGCAATATGTTTTTTAGAAAGGTAGGAATTATTACCATTAATAACTATCCGATAATTTATATTATGTTAAGTAGGACTTTTGAACACTTCTATATCAACATATCTCAGAATATAAAAAAGCCTTCAATGTACATTTACACTGAAGGCTATAGATAAAATAATAGTGTCTTTTATAGCCTATCGACTAACAGTTCCTTTCGGGAAATTCAAGTTTGGATTCAAATCATAGTTCACATGGTCCATGGCCATCATCGGAATATCTCCTACCAGCGGCTTCAATGTAAATGGTTTTGGACTGTTATCAGGAAATGGCTCAATACTGATAACTGCTTTGCCTCCAGATAAATCTCTGGGAAAGTCTAGGCCAGCAGGCGCATTAATTAGAAAATCTTCGCCTGGAAAAAATCCGTCTGTACCATTGACTTGACCTAGTGCCATATCACCACTATATTCGTCATTCTCATCTGTTGCTTTTACGTTTGTGAAAGTTCCTGTGGATACTGGTTGACCGCCTGTAACGACCCAGCCTTCATATTTCCAACCAGCTGGCAAGGTCGGTAAGGTTAAACCCACTGTGGGCATTCCAGAGCTGACATCTAAAAACCAAATTCCACTTTTTTCATCGTTGTTCATGCCGTTTGTAGGTGTCGCTAGAATGTATTTTCCAGCAGCATTTGAGAAGTCCCCTACTATACCGATTCCAACAGTAGCTGAGCTTCCAGAAAAATCTCCAACTAAAATTTTAGTTGCAGCAGGCTTTGGATCTGTATCATTTGCAGGTTCTATGGTCAAAACAAATTTAGCGGCTTTTTCCAATTTCGTTTTATCAATAGAGAAAGTAGTTTTTGTTAAACTACCATTATCCATGACTTTAAATGTGCCTGTAGATACAGGTGTACCATCAACCATAATCCAGCCTTCATAGACAAAATCATTTCCAAGGTTATCTAAGCCTGTTAGATTTAGTTTCAAATCTTTTTTTGTGTTGGTCGGTTCTACTGGATCTTTCTTACATGAAAGAAAGAACATTCCGCCTAGAACGAGGAAGGAAAGAGCAATAATAAATTTTTTCATTATTTTTGTTTTTGAGTTAAAAGATAAATTGTCAATTTGTATGACACTATCTATGTGCAATTAAAAACAAAATAGTTGCCCAAGTAATATTAAAAATTAATTCTTATACCAATATTCGCATTTATGCTTTTATATTTTGATTTATATGCTTCCGCTTTCGCAAAATAAGATAAACCATGCGTGTATTTTACTTCTGTAAATAATTTAACCTTTTTATAAATCACCCGATCAATTCCAAGTCCCACATGTCCAAATATTGGTGTAGTTATACTTGTTTTTTCCACTGTTTCAGGCATTTTATCAATCGACATCGTGTTGTTATTATGGCGCATGTTTCCCTTGAAATTATTGCGTTGTATTAGCTCGAAATTAAAATCTATTCCAGATGCGATATACCAACCATATCGTTCATTAATGTTATTTCTATAACGAACTCCAATTGGAATATTCAAATAAATTGCTTTTTGTAAAAGCTCAAATTCCCCCACAATAACATCACCAGAAGGGATGCTAACGCCAATAGGATGGGACATTGTTAGTCCTAATTGAATATCTCCCATAGGAGAAGCTGTGGGAAATGAAAGTTGATTAACCATGACTCCTCCCCTTTCGACCTCGGTACTTGCGTCATAAGTAGAATTAGATTGTGTCTTGTTGGAACTATTAATTTGCATGTAATTCAATCCGGAATATAAATGCCAATGAGCCGATATCCTTTTGGCAATGCCAACACCAAAATTATGAGCTAAAAGTAACTTATTGTTATCTCCTATAATTTCATTATTAGACTCCAATACAACAAGTTTTGAGAAAGTAGGCACGTAATGAATATCAAACGACCAACCTCTACCCTCTTTGATTGCTGTTAATTTTACAGATTTTAATAATTCTTTTTCCATTGAAAGCAAATCCCATTTGGACGGAAGTCGTTTTAACAAATTTATGTGCGATCTTTCTTTTTCCGCAAGGGAAATATTAAATATACTTTCTTGATTTGGAATTTTATTCTCAAATGTGAAAGCATCAATTATAGATTCACTATTAAGAGAAGAAACAGAATTATTTCGCGCATTTTTAGACATGTTAGAATCAGCTGGGATGGCCTTTTCTTCTTTATCTTGAAAGATTAAAATTGGTTCTTCTTCCAATTTTTGAGATCGTTTTTCATTTGGAATATTATTTTCTGGGCTAATAATCTGTTGATTATTTTCTTTTAATTTTACTTGACTAGCAATTGAATCCTTTTTAATAGTATAACTAGAAACACCTAAAATAAAGAGGCACAATAAGAAACCAGCCCCAAACCACCAAAAGAAAAAACGTCTTTTCTTTTTTTCATTGGAGTCAAAGTGAGGTTTTGCTTTTTCCCAAATATCGTCCGAAGGGACATTCCATCCATCTGCGTCATGTGACTCATTCAGTTTATTGCGAAAATATGATTCTAGGTTGTCTTTCATTGCTTTAGTTTTGTAGTACGTATTCTAACTTAACTCTTAGCATTCGCTTTGCTTTAAGCAATTGTGTTTTAGAGGTGCTTTCTGAAATGCCTAAAAATGATGCAATTTCTTGATGCTTATATCCCTCAACAACATAGAGATTGAATACGACTCGATAACCAGTCGGTAAACTTTGAATTAATTTAGTTAATTCTTTTGCTCCTAACTTACTATATACATCGACTTCTTTTACTTCCAAATTAGGCGTATCCAAAATATCTTGATTAAACTTCAACTTCTTCCATTTCCGTATATGTTGAAGAATGGCATTGATTAATACTTTATTTGCCCAAGCACCAAAATCTCCTTTTTTATTATCATATTGCTTTAAATCTCTAAAAATAGTAATTAAACCCTCTTGCAATAAATCATCTGCATCAGGTTTGCTCTGTGCATACCGTAAACAAACAGAATACCAGTGAACCCTATATTTTAGGTATAGTGCTCTTTGGGCAGCTCCGTCTCCTTTGATGCACTTTTTGATTAGATATTTTTGCTCTTCTGTCAAGTATGTAATTTCGGTTATTTTGTACTTTTAAATTGTCGCTGATTGTACTTCTAACCCTAATTGTGCAGGAACTGCTAAAATAGTTGCCTAGCATCCAAAAAAAAACTTAAAAACAACAAAATGGCTACTAAGCTGTTTTAAAGAAAAACGAAAAATGAAATTCTACCATAACCCACGTTGTAGCAAGAGTCGCCAAAGTCTAGCCATTTTAGAGGAAGCTGGACAAGATGTTGAAATCGTTAAATACCTAGAGACGCCACCTACACAAAAAGAATTAAAATCTATCATCACCAAGCTAGGTATCAAGCCTTATGATTTACTCCGCCGTAGTGAAGCCATATTCAAGGAAAAGTACAAAGGCAAGGAATTGACTGACGCACAGTGGATTAAGGCCATGGTTGAGCATCCTAAATTGATTGAGCGTCCTATTTTGGTCGTTGGTAAAAAAGCGGTAATTGGTCGTCCTCCTAAGGATGTTTTGACGATCTTGTAAAAGATAGGGCATTTATTAACGGTTCTATGCCGTTTATAATGGGTAGCAGTTTTTTGAGTAAATGATGAATTTGCTAAGCTCTGAAAAATGGACTATTCACTCTCGTTACCAAAATATTCTTTTTTCTATAAGTCCCTTTAAAAAGGGGATATTTGGGGTTAAAATAAAGATATTAAAAAGAATATTGCCTTACTAACGAATGAATTGCTGCGAATTTATGAATTTATGGCTACCGCCCATACACGTTTATTTTGCCACGTTTATTTCAGTAGGCAAACCTTACCACAACCAATTATACAGTATTTCCTACCAATTATACATAATATCATGCAGAATACGAAGTAAGTGCACATTAGACGTATTGACCCATTAATTTTGGCCAAGTTTCATACTGAACTAACCCAAAATTTAATAAGATGAGAAAATCACTTTTTTTTGCTTTTTCATTTCTAATGCTATTTTCGTTTTCTAGCAATGCCCAAATTGTCAAGGAAAAAACTACTCGTGCTGAACGGAGAGCTAAAGACCGTGCTAATAGAAATGTGGACAACGCCATCGATGATGCAGTGGATGATGCTTTTAACAAGATTGGAAGTATCTTCAAAAAGAAAAGAAAAAAGTCTAAGAAAAAGGAAGAATCTGAATCGACTTCCTCTTCAAGAGAGGACTCCCCTACTCGCTCTGAATCTCGCTCTGAATCCAATGAAATGTCAGAGGACGAAATGGCTGAAAAAATGAAAGGGATGTTTGGGGAAAGTCCTGAAATAAAAGATTCCTACACTTTTCACACTACGGTCACCATGAAAGGCTATACGGAGAAAAGTAATGGTAAAAAGAAAGATGAATTTATTTTGGATTGGATGTTTGCAACGGATGGTTCTTCCTTTGGTATGGGCACAAAAGATAAACATGATGCTTTGATGATAATGGACCTAGCTACGGGTGCCATGATTAATATTAATCAAAAAGACAAACAGGCGATGGTCTTTAACATGGACCTATCAGATGTCATTGCTGACGAAAAAGAGGAACACGATAATAATACCACCATACATAAAACGGGTCGTACCAAAACTATCTTAGGCTATTCTTGCGATGAATTTGAATCGGAAGACGATGAGATGAAAGGAACTTTTTGGTATACCACACAAATAAAAGGTTTCGACTTCTCAAGACTACCTAAGAAATTTAATAAGGGGAAGAAAAACCCTTGGGATCAGCTTGCGCAAAAAGGAGGTCTAATGTTAGAATCAAAAATGACCGAAAAGAAAAAGAAAGGAAAAACCCATCACATGAATGCAACCAAAGTTTCCAAAACTAACAAAACGTTTAGGATGTCAGACTACAAAGTGATGTCATTGGGTGATATGATGAATGGGGACCATTGATTAGATAAGATTTATTCTCAACCGAGTAGTTTCGTTGTGATTTTTCCATGAACAACCAACTGCTAGGGCTGCCTTTTGGGGCAGCCCTTTTTTTTGTTTTAATAACTCCAACGACGAGCGTATTCATCATAAAAACTAGCGCCAATCTTAAAGTGAAAGCTAGCATTACTCAGGCTATTATCAGAAGTCACGCCATAAATACCAAATCTAAATTTTTGTTTGAATATCTTAACCTTGCGTTCTATTCCGCCAAATAACTCTACATGTGCAAAGTTAATATCACGAATTAAAAGGGTCCCTACTCCACCAGCTAATTCTAATTTGAGCAATCTGACCAGTGGAACTTTGTTGAGTATTGTTCCCTCAAAATGATGCGCAAAATTAGCCCTGAAATATTCATTTCTAGTATTTAAGGTTGGCCCTAACAACTGAAAAGATTTAATAGGATTGGAGAACAAATAATCATCTGAACCTCTAAAAAACTTATGTTCAAGAAAACGCAAATCTCGATGGTTAATAAAACTACCTGTTTTTACAGACCAATTGGCATAACCAAAGCGACCAATCTTTCGATAATCCTGAGCACCCAGTTCCAAATAGTCATAATCCACTTCACTGCCAAAAGTACCTTTCAAGCCTTTACGATACTCCAAGAAAAACTCTGGCCAGTCAGAACCAATAATCACTTTCTTATTGTGATGAAAATAATATTTCTGAAAAGGTCTATACTGAAGTTTGAGTTGAACTTCTGATTTCTTATAAGCCTCAAAATTTTTGGGCGCGTTCTGTTCGCCAAAAAGGTCTTTGGACCATTGCGAAAGCTGCAAACCTGCAATAGGTATTTGATTAGAATAATTAAAGCTTACTTCTCCGAAAAGGCCGTTTACTATTTCCATTCTTTGTTCTAAGGAAAAGGTTTTGGTTCGGACATAATTAGCCCGACTAAATAGACCTTCTACGGAGGCGTAGCTATTGATTTGGTCATAGAAGTCCCCTACCCGCACAAAGGTCCGCATGAACTTCTTAGGATAGAAAGTATAGCCCAATCCTACGCTTCCTTTGAGATCTTTATTGTTAAATCCATAATCAATACTACCATCAAAATGTAAAATATGATTATTCGGAAATTCTTTGCGCAAGCCACCACCTAATGAATGGCGATAACCACCAATACCTAATGGTTTTATCTGTTCAATCAACGGAGAAAACCAATAAGTCAATCCGGAGAAACTGTTTTTATGACCCATACCCGTCAGTATAACATCCCAAATTCCAATGTGATTATAAATCGAATCTTGTTCTTTTTTATAGGCAGGAGATTCCTGATGGAGTCGTACACTATCTGATTCCATGATGAAGGCTAATTCTTCTTCTTTGAAGGTGATTGGTCTAATTTTAACCCAAAACAAAGAATCCTTTTCGAAGGCATCTTCCTTATAAGTTCTTACTTCTCTATTAAAAAAACGTTTGGGAAATTCTGGATTGACTTCGTAGTTTTTATGTCGGACACTTACATTCCCAATAAAGTTATTTTTACCTTCTTTTATGGTGTACAAAATCTCCCTTCTTATGGGCAAAGTGTATTTTCCAACCCATTCATAGTTCTGATGAATCTTAAAATCATTGGCGCCAAACATGGCCGGTTTGTTAATTGATAATTCCACAGATTTAATTGCGTAAGTAGAGTCTTCAATAAAAATGTGGCCAAAAAACAAAGCGTCACTTTTGAATCTTGGCGTCACTTTTATTTTATAAGTTTTTAAGTCTCCTTCAAAAAAAGCACCTTCAAAATCAAATTTATAATTAAGTGCCGCATTTGCCGCCAACGGTGATAAAATTGGTTTAGCACTAATACTAGGAAAGGAAATATTATTTTTGTAAAAATTAAAATCAGGGTCGGTCACTTGATAGATAAGATGAGGATTTTTATCGGTTCCTTGAACGGGTGCGATTCCTTGGTCTCCATAGACACGGATAGAAATACTTGGACTATACTTGTTGGCATAATCGTGATTGGCGGTGATGACTTCCTTAAATGTTCTTGGAAATTTAAAATACATGTCGGAAACCGTTTCTACAAGCTGAAGATTATCTTTCGAAAAATAAGCACTCCTATTTTCCAA
This sequence comes from Lepetodrilus galriftensis, assembly GCA_032361785.1. Classification (NCBI taxonomy): domain Eukaryota; kingdom Metazoa; phylum Mollusca; class Gastropoda; order Lepetellida; family Lepetodrilidae; genus Lepetodrilus; species Lepetodrilus galriftensis. Next base: position 15,450 of record JAUTBZ010184094.1, on the reverse strand, counting down.
AATTTGTTTATTCTTCTCTTCTCTAGCTTTCTTTTTGCGTTGGCTTAATTTCTTTTTAGGTTGATGTTCGACCAATAAGGTATCGCTTTTGGAAGGGTTAATCAGTTTTCGGTCTAAAGTAGTTTTTACGTAAGTTTCACATTTATAAGTGACTAGCTGGCGCAAATATTTCCTCCTGTTCTTTCTAGCTTTCCCCATGATGATATTGCCTAATCCTCTGATATTAGCGACCACTTGAACTTCTCCTAATTCTGTCGGATCTTCTTTCAATTCAATATTCAGCACTAAAATTTGGTCCTCCTTTATGGCTACTTCTTCTTCTAATGTTTTGAAGCCTAAATAGCTAAAAACCAGTTTATAATGACCAGCATCTAAATCAAAAATATATCGTCCTTTAATATCACTGGAGACACCCAAAGAAGTGTTTTTGACATAGACACTAGCGAAGGGTAAGGCTTCTCCTTGGTCATCCAAAATCGTTCCTTTGATTTGTTGCCCAAATAGAAAATGATGGGCAAATAGAAATATCAACACTAAAAAATTCTTCATAAATTGGTTTTGGGCTTTTTGAGTAGGACGCACTAGATTTGATCAAGTTACTTCTGGATCAGTAATTTTTGTATAAAGCAGGTCGCTGGCTTACTTCGTGGAAACAAATTGCATCGGGTGTGAAATAATGAAAAACCATGCTTTTTCGACTTCGCTCCTCATTTCGTACTTTTTCGCCACCGTGTAATAAGTTCGCATGCCAGATTAAAACATCGCCTTTCTTAGGCAAAAATATTTTTTTCTTAAATTTGTTTTTCTCAACAATGTTGCCAATATGATCTTCATAATCTGTATAGGTTTTTTGCCCTATTTTGAATCGGGAACCGATATTGCCATACGCTCTATTTAAAACATAGGGCAGTCTATGTGAGCCTGGATAATAATGTAGTGGCCCGCTATCTTCTTGAATATCTTCTAATGCCACCCAGATGGCAATCAAATTCCCATACGGGTAAGTCGTCATATGAATGAAGTCAGAATGTGTCCGTTGTTGGCTACCCGTCAAAAAATTAATACTTTGAAATAGCTTTACAGGCTTGTTCATCAATACTTCTAATACTGATTTGATACGGGTATTATTTCCAGCTTCTAATAATAATTTGGATTGTTCAATCGCAAACATAATCTTATTCAAATAGCGATGATTCGCTTTATTATTTTTTATTAATAAATCCACTTCTTGATTAATAGCATCAATGGTCACCTCATCATAAAATTTAGGAAGCACTACATAACCCTCTGATGACCAAGGTAATAGATGTGGTTGGATGTCTTTCGGTAGAGCCAAAAACTTAGGATCTTCCGGCATGATTTGAGCAGAATTAAAGCGATCATACTTATTTAATTTTTGCTCTTTTTGACGAAAGTCCTCACTCGAAATTAGGGAATAATACTTTTTATTGATTCCATACTTCTTATAAAGCGGTAGATTATGCTTCAGGTATTTCTTCTTTGTAATATTAAAAAGAAGGTACGTTAATTTATAATTTCGGAGAAATTCAAACATGATTTTTACTTTTCAACTAGATTGGTTTCTTTTCCTAAGAAGCGCAATATTAAATACATCAGCACAAACCCAACAACAAAAATACTACCTGCCACAAATCCTCCTCCTCCCAAATAAGCAGAAGCGGTACAGGCCGCCAAACTAATGGCACCCACAGTCAACGCATAAGGCATTTGTGTGCGCACATGGTCGATATGGTTGCAGCGTGTAGCCAGCGAACTCAAAATGGTTGTGTCAGATATCGGAGAGCAATGGTCGCCCACCACCGAAGCGGCTAATACAGTTGCAACGACGTTAAATAGAATTTCTAAGCTCACGTCTTCGGGCAAACCTGCGGCATGACTAACCGCCCAAGAAGTAGGAATTGCAATCGGATAAAGAATAGCCATTGTACTCCAAGACGAGCCCGTAGAAAAAGATATCAAAGCCGCTAAAACAAAAATAATCGCTGGAACCATGTAAGGCGAAATAGCACCTTGCATCATTTCCGTAAGAAAATCTGCTGTGTGTAATTCTTTTGTCGTCAATGCCAATGACCAAGCTAAAGTCAAAATAATTAATGCAGGCATGATGGTTTTAAAACCGGCGACTAATGTTTCCATTGTCTGTTTCACGCCCATGATTCGACCACCAACAGTCAAAGCAGCAGCCACAAAAATACCACTTGCGGAAGCCCATAGTAAAGCAATATAGGAATCTGCACTCCCAATAATTTTACCTACTTTCATCACATTTCCACCAGAAGGATCTTCACTTAGTAGCCCTAAATTTGCCCATATTTCACTCCAAGAACCCGTCGCTAGCTGTACCCCTTTTTCCGTAAGGGCCGCTGCCGCAGACTCCATTCCCGTATATATTAGCCCATACAGCGTGACCCCAACAACGGTCAATACTGGAAGCGCTGCATTATACCAACGAAGTGGCGCGCCCTCAATCGGATCAAGGTCTTCCAAATCTTCTACTGACACGGTGTTTACAGAAACGTTGGAAACGGCACCCGTTTTCCTAGCACGTTGTTCCGCCTTATACATCGGCCCAAAATCTCGTTGCATTCGAATCAAAAGCAGCATAAAAACCAAGGTGAAAATGGGATAAAATGAATATTTTAAGGAGGCCAAAAACACCGCATAAGGTGTTAAATCAGCACTAAAATGCTCCAATCCTTGCAGTCCCGAATCAATGTAACCCAACTCCGCTCCTATCCAAGTCGTCACAAAAGCAATCGCACTTACTGGTGCTGCCGTTGCATCCACAATGTAAGAAAGTTTTTCCCGAGAAACATTGAATTTATCCGTCACAGGGCGCATCGTATTACCCACAATAAGCGTATTGGCATAGTCATCAAAGAAGATGGCAACACCCAAAACCCATGTGATAAATTGTGCAGAACGGGGCGTTTTAGCAAATCGACTTAAAGACTTCACTACGCCCGCCATCCCTCCATTTCTGGAAATAATAGCGACCATTCCACCAATCATCACCGAGAAAACTAAGACGGAAATATGCCCCGCATCATTCAAACCATTGATGATATATTTGGTCATCACATGCCAAAAACTCTGGATAAAATAAAAGAAGGAATCCAATCGTAAACCGCCTGCTATAAACGCGCCAGCCCACACACCCGAAAACAAACTAATGACCACTTCCTTAAAGCCTAAAGCCAAAATTATCGCCATTAAAGGCGGAATAATAGAATACCATAGAGGGATTTTCTTAGCGCGTATAGTGCCATTCTTCCTTTCGGAAAAATGATAAATTTGGATATTTCGATCTTTTTTTAGGACGTAAAGCTTGCCTTCTTTGGTGATAGTCGCTGGAATACTGGCTATTCCATTTTCAAATTTAAGTTTTTGCGTTTCACCATTAATCCAAAATTCTTGCTCTGCTGCTAAGTCGCTGGCTTTTATTTGAAGGAAGTAATTCCCCTCTAGTTTGATAGTGGAGACTTTAAAGTCATTATTGGTAGCTTGCGCAAAAAGTCCCGAAAAGGGCAGTAAAAGCGCAATAATTAAGGACAAAGTAAACTTCATGTTCGTTTATATGTTGGAGTTCTTTACCTTTCGGAAAAAATAAAACAATGAGCAAGGATACGATTTTTATAGCGATTTTGAGTGTTATTCCTTACATTTTATTTGGACAATCTCTGGAAAGGTTTTCTCTAGAAATCAGGGAATCTGGGCAAGTTTATAAGTCTGCACTCGCTGGAGGGATGAACCAACCAGAGTTTTCTTCCATTGACTTGGACCACGATGGCGTCGAGGATATATATGTATTTGATAAGGAGGGAAATGCCCAAGCCGCTTTTAAATATGAAAATGGCTCCAACTATGCGTATGCGCCAGAATTATTGGAGCATTTTCCAAGACTAAATAAATGGGCGCTTCTTTATGATTATAACCAAGATGGTGCTGCGGATATATTTGCCTTTACGAGTCAGCCTGGCGTAGCAGGTATTGAAGTGCACAAAGGTTATTGGGATGGCAATAAGTTGGCATTTCAAAAATTATCTTTTGCGCAGACCTTTGATATTTTATATTATCAAGGCTCCAATAATCCAATCAATCTATATGTCTCTAATATTGATATTCCAGCTTTTGCCGATGTAGATAATGATGGAGATATGGATATTTTGACTTTTGCTGCGGCTGGTGGATATGTCATTTATTATCAAAATTTGTCGCAAGAACAAGGGCATGGAAATGATACTTTAATTTTTAATAAAGCCGATCCTTGTTGGGGTAAATTTTACGAAAGTGGCAATTCTAAATCCATCACTCTAAGTTCAGATCCCAATGCTTGTGCCCAAGGTTTTTGGGATGATGAAGCTGGATACCGGCATACGGGTTCTACGGTTTTGGCGCTAGATACGGATTCGGATGGCGACCAAGAATTATTTTTGGGAGACGTCTCTTATAATAATATTGTTTTATTGTACAATACAGGGACAGCGGAAAAAGCATTTGTGACCGCGCAGGATACCACTTTTCCGAAAGCTTTTCCTGTGGATATTCCGATATTTCCAGCAGCGTTTGGAGTGGATGTGGATCATGATGGAAAAACTGATATTTTAAGTGCGCCAAATGCGACTAGTACTGCTTTAGACCAGCAAAATGTTTGGTTATATAAAAGCCTTGGAAATAGCCAATTTGAGTTTGTGCAAAAAGATTTTTTGGTAAAAGACATGCTTGATTTGGGGACAGGCGCCTACCCTACTTTTGCGGATATTAATGGGGATGGATTACTCGATATGCTGGTTGGGAATAAAAGTAGTTATACGGAGAATGGTGCTTTGGATAGTCGATTGAACTATTATAAAAATATTGGGTCGGTTGAAAACCCAAAATTTGAATTAGTTGACAATGATTTTCTAGGTTTAAATGCGGAGTCTCAAAATCATTGGAATTTTGCGCCAAATTTTGGAGACTTGGATAATGATGGAGATTTGGATTTGATGGTTGGGGAGTATTTGGGGAGTTTGTATTATTTTGAAAATACGGCTGGCGCTGATAAACCTATGGTTTTTGCGGATCCTATTTTTCCTTATGCTGGCGTAGATGTGGGTTTGGTGGCAACTCCTTTTATGGTAGATGTCGATGAAGATGGTTTGGTCGATATCCTTATCGGAGAGCGCAATGGTAATATTAATTTTATTAAAAATATTGGGACAGCCACTGCTCCTCAATTTAATAGTAATCATGAAGAAGCGCCAAATAATTCATTTTGGGGAGCGATTGATACGCGTGCCTTAGGCAGCGTAACAGGATATAGTGCGCCACGTATGTGGAAAGAAAAAGGGAGTTTTAAATTATTTGTGGGCAATCAACAAGGGACTATTTATGCGTACGATGATATTGAAAATAACTTAGCAGGTGCGATTCCTTTAATTGATAATAATTATGGAAACTTACAGGATGGCAGCAATCTTTATCCATGTTTTTTAGATTTAAATAATGATGGCTATCGGGAATTAATCATCGGTAATCAACGTGGAGGATTAACGGGTTATAAAACAAAATTGACTCAGCCTGTGAGCGCTTCAGATGTATTCCTTTCGGAAAAAGAATTAATAATATCACCCAATCCTAGTAAGGACTATTTTGTTCCACATTTTGGCGAAAGCCCCAACAAATTTCAAACTGGAGAAATTTCTATTTTTAATACTACGGGTCAATTAATTTACAAAAAAACGATTCATTCTGGGGATAGCATTAGTATCAAGAATTTTGCGCAAGCGACCTATACCGTAGAAGTGATTTCTAACAACAACCGATATATTGGCAAGTTGATAGCGGATTAGGCACAAAACCCCTACATTTACATCAGAATAAGAGAAATGATAACAAAAGCAGACAAAACAAAGGAGTATATCCTCAAAACGGTAGCCCCAATTTTTAACAGAAATGGGTATGTTGGGACCACAATGTCAGAGATTACGGCTGCCACAAAACTGACCAAAGGAGCTATTTATGGCAACTTTAAAGATAAAGAAGAGCTTGCGCGAAAAGCCTTTGAATTCAATATTAAAAATGTAATTAATCAGATTGAGGCGAAGATGGCAGAAGCAGATTCTCCATTGGGGCAACTGCGAAAAATATTTGAATTTTATCGGGAGTATTACGTAAAAGCAATTGAATCTGGAGGATGCCCAGTATTAAATATTGGCGTGGATGCTAATCATCGAAGCCCTACCCTTTTCGCAAGGGTTCAAGAGATAATCAAAAGAATTGAAAAAGATATTATGGCTCTTTTGGCGGAAGCAATAGAAGTCGGTCAAGTCCAAAAAAGAACGGACGTAGAAGCTACTACCAAAAATATTTTTTCAGTCATCCAAGGAAGCGTGTTTCTTTCTTTGACGATGAATGATCCTACTTATTTGGCTAATGCTACTGATCGGCTGGATGTTTATGTGGATGAACTTTCTTTATAGGAGTTTAGGCTCACTTCGTTCGGTTTAGGAGTTTAGGACTCGCAGGCTCGTGTTTAGAAGTTTAGGGGGTTGGAGTTTATTTTTGGCTTCGTGAAATTATCCTTTGGCTTTCAATTAATAAAAAAAAGTTTAGGAGTTTAGGACTCGCAGGCTCGTGTTTAGAAGTTTAGGGGGTTGGAGTTTATTCTTGGCTTCGTGAAGTTATCCTTTGGCTTTCAATTAATAAAAAAAAGTTTAGGAGTTTAGGACTCGCAGGCTCGTGTTTAGAAGTTTAGGCTCACGTTGTTTCGTGCAATCCTACCTAGCGCACGTCAGAAGAGAAATCCGTGTAAATCCGCAAAATCCATAAAATCCGTGTCCAATCCTATCTAGCACACGTCAGAAGAGAAATCCGTGTAAATCCATAAAATCCGTGTGCAATCCTATCTAGCACACGTCAGAAGAGAAATCCGTGTAAATCCGCAAAATCCATAAAATCCGCGTGCAATCCTATCTAGCGCACGTCAGAAGAGAAATCCGTGTCCAATCCTATCTATCACATTGTTCGTGGTTAGCGAATCACACGTTGAACGGTTTGTTCCGAGCCACTTACGACACGTACTAAATAAATGCCTTTAGGATATTCGTTCAGGTCAAAAGAGAAAACAGATTTTCCTTTTTCCAGTCTGACAGATTGATTGATAATTTCTTGTCCACTAAAATCTAGAACCGTTAATTCTCCTTTTTCATTTTCTGGAGAAGCTACAATGACATTTAAAATACCATCACTTGCGATAGGATTTGGTAATACGTAGGAAGCTAGTTCATCCTTGGGCATGTCAACACGCTCCCCTATGATATTCGTTCTAGGCATGGCCACAATTAATTCTCGCTGCATCAATTTTACATCAGAATTTCTCATGATTAAATCGGACAGCATATTGCTATCAATCCAATCAACTTCCGACTTAGATAATTCCGTATCATTTTTGTAGAAAAAGCGATCGCCATCCCGAACTCTTTGAAATTGTTTAGTCAAAATAGTTAACATCGTTTCCCCCATCATTCGATTGGGTAGCCTGTCCTCCGCCAACATACCGACCCAAGGATCTATATCATTTAGGTCAAAGTACAAAGCTTTCATTTTCGCTTGAATATCTGGATTTTTGCTGATTTCGCTGTATTGGTTAACAGGAGCAAGCCCATAAGCTTTACGAATAGTATTATAATCTGGAATGCCTCTTTCCCTAGCTCTCAAAATATTAATGGAGACCAAATCCAATCCACCTGTTCCTGGATCCCCAAACAATCTATTACGCAATCCATCAACTAATTTCACATCAAAAGCTTGTTGTCTATGAGCCGCTGCGCCCCGAAGAATGGGATCAATTCCCGCTTCTCTAAAGATGTCGCTTGAGCGAAAAAAAGCATCTTTCAAATACACATTTCCTTTCGGAATGGTATCGCCAGCTTCATCCAAACGCCACAAGACATTACCAACAATAGAGTGTCCGATTCTAAAAGTAACCGCCGAAAAAGCATTGGTCATGGAAGGATTAATATTCTGTTTATAACCCGTATAATCTGGTAAAAAAATGCCAGTTTCGGGCAACCATTCATCAAAAGCAAAATGCTGCATTAAGCCAATAACAAGGCGCCGACTTTTTTGAAAAATCCTTTCGTCTTCCCATTGCGGAAATTCCAATCCTAAAGAATCAGCAATTCTATTATGTTCGCGCATCCAAATCGTTTGGAGTGCAGTCAATAACGTATTTTCATTGGCTCTGACATCTCCTGCTATGTAGAATTTATGAGGCCCTGGAGTGTGGGAAACGAATGCCATACTTGGCGCAGTGGGATCTATTTCTCCATCATATTCTCCAGATTTTGTATTATAAGGAAGGTAATTTCCTTCAGAGGATTTCATTTTGCCATCCTCAAAAGTTCTTAACCATTTTAGGCGAGTTTCATTAGATCCATATAAAAAAGAGGCATCTAACCAATGCGTTATTTCATTCAAAAACCGACGGGGGTGGTCAGTATCCTGTCCAGTCGTCGCATCAAATACAGTTCTATGAATTGGGATAATCGCTGTACCGGAACAAAGCGGATCAAAGTATTCATCACACTTCGGGACAGAAACCATAAGCCCTTCTTCGTTCTCACCAACAAGAACAATATCATGATCCATTAATTGACCAAAAGCCCAACAATAATCACTTAATTTTAAAGGACTTGGAATATCATGTTCAACTCCTTGCGAAAAAAGCACATTACTAACGTCTCGAGGATTGGGGCGAGCATAGCCATTGGGTTGAGCCTTGCCATCTGCAAAAGAGATACCTTCTGGTGTGATTAGTGGTGTCAATGAGGCGCCCCACTCTGGATGGTTGAGATTATTTCCAGAACCGTCTATGGATCTAGTCTCTTGGGCGAATACAGATAAAGATAAACATAGTAAGCCTATGACTAATATGAGCGTTTTATTCATGGTGAGTTCTTTGTTGTAAAACTTCAACAAATATAAGGTTCTGGGCAAAAAAAAGTCGTTACCACGACACTAAACCACTAAGACAATGACCAAAGTCATTATTTTATTTCACTCTCGCCCTTTTATTAGTGCTTTTCTAACCTCAGATAGACTATTTCCCATTAAATCTGGTACTATATCCCCCGTGTACTTCGCTTTTGGATGCTCTTTTATCCACATTGTCCTCATCCCAAGTCCATGTCCAAAAGCAATATCGCTAGGCATATCGCCAATCATAATTGATTTGGAAAAGTCTATATCGGGGAATGCCGATTGAGCTTTAAGTGCCATTGTGGGATTAGGTTTTCGGCAGTTATTCGGTTGATGTGCCCAATCGGGACAAAAGTAAAAGGCATCAATTTTGCCCCCTATCGCTTCTACTTTTTCACGCAAGTAAGCATGCACATTTTCAACGTCTTCTACAGTCATCTTGCCCTTCGCCACGCCTTGCTGGTTCGTTACCACAATGACTCGTCCAAAGATATCTGAAAAATATTTTATGGCTTCCAAAGCTCCTGGCAAAGGCTCAAATTCTGAAATCTTCTTGACATAGTCATCCACTATTCGACGATTGATGACCCCATCTCTATCCAAAAAAATGGTCCAAGTTTCATCTATCCTAAAGGCAAATTTATCTATGGTATTAAGATGGCTCAAAATAATGTAGCCTCTATCAATTCACAAATGATATGTCCAATCGTGATGTGGGCTTCTTGAATTCTTGGCGTGTCTTTAGAGGGCACATTGATTAATATATCACTTAATTCTTTTAATTTACCGCCAGATTCTCCAGTTAGACCAATCGTAAACATCCCAATCTCTTTTGCTTTTTCAAATGCCTTTACGATGTTTGGGGAATTACCGGAAGTCGATAGCCCAAATAAAATATCCCCATTCCGGCCTTTGGACTCCACCATTCGTGCATATACTTCTTCATAACCATAGTCATTGGCGACTGAGGTTAGATAGGAGGTGTTGACATGTAGCGCTTCCGCAAAAAGGGGTTTTCGGTCTAAATAAAAACGGCCTGATAATTCTGCTGCTATATGCTGTGCGTCGGCTGCACTTCCTCCGTTGCCGCAAAATAATACCTTCAAATCATTTCTAAAAGCATCAAGACAGATGTCAACCGCCTGTTGAATGGCCATAATCCTTTCCTCATCTGCATAAATCGCAAGTTTTACGGTTGCTGCTTCTTTTAGAATATTCTGTATCTTCTCGTGCATAAATTGTTTTTATTAGACCTCTTGAAGACAAATTGAATCCCCTTTTTGTTTAGAATAAGATTATGAAACGGACTGGAGATATTGCAAAATAGCTTGATTACCTTTCTTCACAACTTCTAATGGTGGATTTTCAAGTGGATTCTCACCTACGACTAACTCATCTCCGCAATTTGGGGCACTTTCCAACAAAACGGGAATTCCTTTTTTGATTAAATGGATAATGGGACTGATGTCTTTCACCTTGTTTGCACGAATGTATAATTTACCCATTTTATTTAAATTGGCACAAGCGGAGACATCTACAATCTCATTTTCACTTAGGGAAAGTGTAATTAGATTGACCAAGTTTTTGACTGGACTGATATCTGAAATTTGATTGCCTATAAACCAAAGCTTCTTTAAGGTCTTCAAGTTGGACACTTCTTCGATCGTTTTGATTTTATTTTGTCCGAATCCTAAAAGTTTAATATTCTTTAGCGAAGTAATCGAACTGATATCTGAAATCTTGTTATTAGAAATGAATAATTCTTCAAGGTGATGAAGTTTTGTAATCACCGAAATATCCGTGATATTATTTTTATTAAGATTCAGGTTTTTTAATTTCGGATATTTTGCTAATGGACTAATGTCACTTATTTGATTATCCTTCAAGTATAAATTTTCTAGTTTCTCAAAATCATTTAATTGGTTTAAGTCTTTGATTTTATTTCCTTCCAAGCCTAAATTTACCAAACTGTCCAAATCGGATAATTGACTAATATCCTTAATTTTATTTCCCCTTAGATAAAGTGTGCTAACCGAGGAAAGGTGACTAAAACTACTTAAGTCTTTGATTTTATTTTTCTCTAAATTGATCACCTCAATTTGCGGAAGCTCTTTAAAGACACTTACATCGCTTATTTCATTGTTGTCAAACCAGACCTTCTGAAGCGATTTCATGTTGGCTAAACAACTAATATCTTTTATCTTGTTGTTCATGGCACTCAATAATTTCATATTTACCAATGGTTTCAACATGGAAATATCTGTGACTTTGTTATTCTTAATCCATAGCTTCTCTAGATTAACTAATCCTTCAATAAATCTAAAGTCCTTAACCAAAACATTGCTCAAGCTCAACCATTCTAGGTTCTTCATGTTGGCAAGAACATCGGCATCACTCAAAGGATTCTGCATCAGCCAAATCTTGTTTAGAGCCACTAATTTTTTGAGCTTTTTAATGGACTTAATGTTATTATCATTTAAACCAAGAATTTGAAGTTCTGTCAAATTAGCTAATGCACTTACATTTGAAATTTTATTCTTACCTAGGTATAAATCTTTTAATTGAACAAGACCAGCCAATCCATTAATATCAGAAATTACATTTTCTTCTAGCCATAGTTCCTTTAATGCTGTTGCAAATTTGATATTATCAATATCATCAATCATATTTTTCCTTGCGTCTAAATATATTAGTTTGGTCCATTTTTTTCCGAAAGGAAAAAAAGAAATTCTGTTGTTATCCATATCTAAAAACTCAATATTGGGCAACTTCGCTAATGATTGAATAGAAGTAATCTGATTGTTGGATATGTTCAAGTTTTCTAATGATTCTAAGAGATGCAGCCCTTTGATGGAGGTGATTTTGTTGTTTGCTAATCTCAAATATTCTAATTTAGTGCAAGCCAAATCCAAATCAATTTTTCGGATTAGATTGTCAGAAAAGTTGGCCTCCTCTAAATGCTGAAGATTGGCTAAGGAATCAATATTAGCCACATTGTTATTGAAAAAATCAACGCTTTTTAGTTGTGCGAAATTCTTCAGTACATCAATATTACTAATTTGGCTATTTGTGATCGAAAGATATTCCAACTGGGTTAGTTGGCTTAACTCTTCAATACTAGATATGTTATTGTCATCAGCAAATATTGTTTTGAGGTTTTTATGATTTGTTAGCCCCTCTATTTTTGTGACCTGGTTATTTTTTAAATTTATTAGCTCCAGGTTTTGAATGTCGGCCAAAGCACTAATATCAGAAATTTGATTATTCAAACAATAGAATGCTGTTAACTTAGGGAGTTTACTGACAAAACCAATTGACTTCAACTTATTCCAACCTACCGATAATGTAATCAATTCATTTAGACCATCAGAATCAAAATACACTAGTTGGTTATTATTTAAAAAGGCTTCTTTCAAATTCGGTAGTGCCATAAATTCTACCGATTTGATTTCATTTTCTGGTAAAGCAATCAAAATCAATTGCGGTAAGTTCACTATCTTAACTCGCTTTATGCAATTATTCTTTGCGTTAAATTCTGTTAACTTCGGAAGAATTTTAAGTTCTAAATCTTCAATTTGATTATCATTGAGGTCTATCAGTTTCAGGTTCAACAATCCGGTTAATGCCTCCACACTAACTATTTTATTTTTTGACAAATAGAGGTATTCTAATTGTTTAAAATTGCTAATAACGGAAATATCTTGAATCTCATTACCCTGCAATACTAGTTCTTTCAACAGAACAAGATCCGCTAGAGGCACGACATCTTTTATGGTATTATTGGCTAAATTAAGGACTTCCAAATTCGGGAATAAAGAGAAAGGCCTAACATCCGAAATGTTACATTTTTCTAAGTATAACTTTTTCAGTGTTTTTAATTTATATACGGATTCAAAATTGGAAATACGATTAGTACTTAAAGATAACGTTTTAATTTTTGGAAGGAGGAGTTTTAGAAATTCAACCATATTATTTTTTACATATAATTCTTTCAAATTTGGGAAATCAAAATCTAGTGATTCAATTCTATTATTTGACAATACTAAGATTTCTAATTTCGATAAGCTAGAAATATCTACTTCACTAATTTGATTGTAACTCAACCAAAGTTCCTTCAAATGGACTAAGCTTGGAATATTGCCTATGTTAGTTATCTGATTGTTTTCTAGGAATAATCTTATCAATCCTTTGCAGGAAAAAGTCGGTAATTCTTCAATTTGGTTATAGCCTAAGTCCAATTCCAAGAGGTTCGGTAATGAAGCAATAACAGACACATCTTGAATCCTATTTTTACTTAACCAAAGCGCTTTTAATTTCGTCATCCCCGATAATGCAGAAATATCTTGAATCCGATTTATAGCTCCTCGTAGCGTTTTAAGATTAACCAATTTTTCGATTCCGCTAAGCTCCGAAATTTGATTGGACGATATATTGAGCTCAATCAAGCTGGTACATTCCCAAAGTTCATCTGGCAATCTTTTCAGATTAGATTTGCTCAAGTCTAGACTTGTTGCCTTTTCTTCAATTGCCCTTGTGATTTTTTCTAGTATGCTTTGTTTCATTTTAAGTATTTATACTGACTAAACAATAACGTCCTACTCATTGAGATATGTATCCGCTATTGGTGCAAATGATATGCCTTTCTGATGATGAAATGAATCTAGTCAATTTGCTTTAATAAACCACAAAGTATCCTTTCTGAAAAGGGCGTTACAAAAGAATTGATAAGTGTGTTAAGGGAGTTCATAAATGCCCAATTCTATGGGAAAACAAAGCTAAATCAGCCATCAGAGAACCAAGACATCGTTCATAAAACTTGACATCGTTCATAAAACTTGATCAAGAATTTGGTCTTTCTCCAAAACATTCTTTGTTTTAAGAATTCGATCTTGTTTTATTTGTAGAGCTATTTTATTTTTGAGTTGATATCTATAGGATCTTGGTGTACAATTTCCTTTAGAGCCGACAAAAAAAAGGCCACTTCAATTAAGAAGTAGCCTTTAAACATAATAATCAAATCTTTTACTTCTGGAAATAAAACTCTCCAGTATTCAGTCCACCTGTAATAGTGGTCTCTTTCACAGGAGCACCACTTTCCAAATTATATACATCAATCTTATTCGGATTTGTATAATCAGTATTCGACAAATAAAGTTTCTTCGCGTCTTTATTGATATCCATGCCATAAATACTTCCAGCTATTATTGGCGTTGCTGCAAAGAATCCAGTTGCTTTATCAAAAGTATAAACACCCATGCTACTCGAAACATAAAGCTTATCCCCCATCTCTGTCAAATTATCTAGCGGACCATAAGGGAACTCATAAACGTGAGTCGCATTGTCTCCTTCTATCTTCGTAATATGGCCATTTCCTTGCTGAAAACCCGCATAACAACCTGCTGCTAAAACCCAAATAACACCATCATCTGATTTTAATATTTGAGTTGGACAACCGCCTACTTCTAGAGTTTTGGTAACCGTATTGTTAGAAGTATTAATAATACTTAGAGTAGAATCAGAACCGTATCCACCAGAATTTGGCACGTATAATTTATCGTCAGAGAGCAGCATCATTTCTGGACCACCGCCCAATTCGATAGAATCCACAACCTTATTCTCCTCTGTATTGACGATCATAATCTTACCATCCATACCTGTAGCACCCCAAGTAGAAAGGTATGCTTTATTGCCAGCACCATCGATCATATATCGGTTATTAGGCACATTCGAGATAGTAGCTTTCGCTTTCATATCTTTTTTAGAAACGACCTCAACCTTGGCACTTCCACCCGCCATCAAATAAACATTGTCACCGATAAAAGCTGCAGACTGTACGTACTTACCGATCACAGCTCCATCATTAGCTTCTTGGAATATGTCTGCCTGAATAGCACCTGCGGCATCAATAAAAGAGATGGAACCATTATTAGAAGAACCTTCATTAATCAGGAAAACACCCTCTTTTTCAAACACTGTTTTTTCAGCTGTAGGTGTTGTGGGGTCATCTTTACAAGAAGAGACAAACAAACTTGCCAATAAGACAAGCGTAAAAATTTTTAGAAAATTAAATTTCATAACTTTTGGACTTTTATTTCCTTTCGGAAAAATGATTTAAAAAAGCCCAAAGTTCAGGTGTAGATAGACAAGGAGTCGCTTGCGCAAAAAAGTCTATCCAATGTTTTTTCACCGAAAACTTTGGAAATAACATTCTAGGCAGGTCTTCTGACTTATCCTTTTTTGATTCGCCTTCCCATCTCCTTGCGGAAAAAGTGGCATTCTGAACCAAAAATCTATAGGACTTACAGCAGCGGGAACTGTTTTGGATTCTCACCAAATTCCCTTTTCATTCCTTGCGGAAACCAAGAACAGCCACAAAGGTATAAAATAATCGTGTGTATAACAAATTGCACAAAATTAAGAAATAGTATTTTTATGCAAAGGAGAATATTCGCCAATTTAAGCACC
>JAUTBZ010183983.1:0-22715 GCA_032361785.1 Lepetodrilus galriftensis | reverse complement strand
TGTACATATTAAGAAAAATATCCAGGAAAACGTCCATATTTCAGGCGATAATAGGCCCGTAACCAGTATGCATATCAAGAAGTATATTTACTAACGAGATGCAAACGATCTTTCCCGTGTGAAAGTTTATGGTGTATTTTCCAATCTAAGAAGCTTTATCGATGGAGTTATAATCATATTAGCAATTTCACATAATTTGTAGTTCTGAGTAGGTTGCCAACATTGTTTTTTCTATTCATTAGATGAGATCTATAGAATATATAATAGTACGAAGGGCATTTGCCATGTATATTAGTTAACATTGAAATGTAATTAATACGACTGTCAAACTACACATAATTATAATACTAGGGGCCTACCGTAATATTCCATATAACCCATACACTTATATATAATAATTATGAGTACCTACTTTATCTATTAATAATTAAAATAAAGTTGGTAGAACTACATGGTAGGCTATATATTAATTAATATATGAATATCTTATTTAAAGCCGCACTACGTTTAATGTAAATACACTACATAACTACATATAACTACATATACATCTATAGGACTACCAAAGATCTTCAGCGGCTGCGTAACAAGACCGTTGTCCTAACAGAAGAACGCGCAGTCCATTTCTTTCAGCTATCATTTATTACTGTTATCAGTAGTAATTACACATTTCCGCCGATCAGTCGTTGTCATGCAGAAGCGATCGTGACGCCAACGTGTGCTATTGGAGCAAGCCAATGTGTATTTTTATCCTCGGATAACAATAATATTGACGGATTTAATGGATTTTACCGTGTTCAAAATGAAGGTAAGTTTAATATCAAATACGCATTATTGCTGGCATATAGGATAATCATATTGAACAGTCTGTGCGCTACTCGCGCATACAGAAGAAAAAAGACCGCCAAGATGTCATCTATTAGCGATGATGTGCTATTGTTGATTTCATGTCAATTTCAAGTATTTGGGAATACGTATCGAACGACAGTGGATATTTTACTCAGTTTTGCGTGAATTACTTTTGAGATATTTCATAAAGACGAGTGGAAAATAATGTAGGTAAGATCCCTCACAGGTAGGAAGTATACCTGTCCATTGTTTATCCATGTACTGTTATCGAAACAAAGCATGTTGATAATTCTTCATTCCGCTTGCGTGCTTAGTCACACGAATACCACCATTTGGATAAGCACACCCATGTTATAAACACACTCTAACAAGGTATTAGGCTCGTGGGTACTGTATCAAATATTATTATTGAAAAATGTAAACAAAAGATCTTTATAGGTCGAGTTGACATGTAGGTCATGGTCATGGAAGCGAATTCATTCCGTTAATCAGTTTTCATTATTTAATAATTCACTGAATTGAATTACAATTTTGTGGGGATATATTTTGCAATGTTGGAAGGGTAAAATTAAATTTAATGTTTGTTTTTATAAATCTATAGGACCTTCTAAGCTGACATAATGGTTGATAACTTCTGTTCTGCTAGTGGTAATATAAAGGAACGTCATCTGAGTATGAATACCTTTGTCTCAATATGACCGCCGTCGGATTTACTGGCTTCACGGACGACTAAATTGACAATATTTCCATTCAACATTTTCAGATTAAATGTGCCTAAAAGTGACATATTTTTGGTAGTTTGTAGTACGCGCGTAGAAGGAGTTTTCTTTGTTGTTGCACCAATTTCCCTCGTTGCTATTTTGGGATCTTTTCCGTGTCAATGTCAAAACGCACGAGCCAATATTTCCTTTGTCTCTTTACTCGACTTCACGGTTGGTGATGCTCATGCTTTGCTAAAACGCATCCTTTCTAAGAACACATTTTGAAATATTGAATGTCAATGAGCGTAAATAACGTCCATTTAGCGAAAATTACATGTTAAAAGCAGGTTTTGCCTTATTACTACGTTTTACAACCGTACACTATCAGTTCATTCAGAAACCCAAACAACGATACGATAAATCCGTTTAGTTGCATGAGTCATCGGCAATTTCCGTCGCCACCATCGGCTATTTTCGTGGAGTCTTGCAAAAACAAATCTCTTCAGCCAATCAAAATCATCCCGCTCCCAGCAAGTAGCCAATCACTGTTCCGAAAACATACCTCGTGGTCTTTCCCAACATGGCGGGTGAGTCCACCTCACATCACTTACTTTGTTTCTCAAAATTTGAACTTTTGCGCCTTTTTTAACGTAACTTAATTTCGTTTCAGATATTGAATTTTATGCTGATGAGTCAGATGATACCCAAGACGACGGTGAGTTATAAATTTATTATCATTATTATGTCCTGTCATTATACTTGACACAGAGAAAGGATGGTAAAATTGCATGTGCCCACAGTCTTGGATTTTCATGTAGTTTCGCGCCGTTACTTGTTATTAAACAATACACGGATCACATGGTTGATAAATTATGCGTAGGGATGTTATATTAGCTATTGCCGTATCCTATATATTGGATGTCAAGCGTATAAACACAAAAACACGTGAATATTTGCCCTCATATTCAAACACAACAGTGACGAAAGCCAAGATTTGGATACCATGATGGTGGGGGTCATGTGACCGGGGGTTTCCGCCGACCTTTTGAACTTGGCTTAGCGTTGCATTTCTGTTCCCGCCACTTCGTTGCTGCTGCTTGGTGCATCAAATATCGACTCGTCAGGAGGTATTCCTATTTTTTTTGCAACATTTAGGCATTTAGGAGTTTAGAATTGCACTCGTAGAATATTGTTTGTACTAGCGTGTGCTTGAGTCATAGCTGACTAAGGCTATGAGAAAGCAGAGCGCTATGTAATCGAAAAGTAGGTCATATCTTTGGCTGTCGACAGTGGGCCAATGGCGTCTTGCGCGCCAAATTCTCATTGCATGTAGTTGCAGAGGGATATTTTCACGAGACAACTGTTTTGCTCAATTACTCAGGTTTCTAAACAGTACACACACTATTCCTACACCCGTATTTGATATCTAGTGTGCGTTTTTTTGCCGTTTTATTAATGTATCCGTGCACTCGAGGAGTTGACCTCGAGCACATGGCGCCATGTCAACCACGTGTGGGTTAGTTATGTTCCCCAGTTTCGTTTATATTTTGTAATTTCGTAGGCGTTATTGGCTAGGTTTTATTTAATACTGTTTGGAACAGCCTTAATTAACTGACAGTGTTATTCATTCGTCCTTTGCCTGTTTTATGTTCACAGAAGACATGTCCAACCAGCTGTCTGCAGGCAAAATGGACTTTATTTGTTTCAGCATAGATTTATGTTTTATGGTTTCAGGGAATAATAATATTTACAGTAACTAAAACACTATAGTATTTTATAGATATCTCAAATATATATCTGAACAAAACCGTTACATTCTAAATTGCAGGGGGGAGGGAACTGGCTTTCACTGTTTAAATCATTAAATAGTGGGCTATTTAAATAATCCCATTAGAAATATGATACAATTTCCAATATTTATTATTAGACGCACCTAGGATGCTGCAATATTTCACTCACCACATACACATCAATATTTAGGGAGACATCCACTTTGTTGAGTGGTGTTGCTACTGTAAATGTGAATCTCTAATAAATCCATCAATGTTAGATGTAGTTAAGAGGTATTTCATCGAATCCATTTTGCCACAAGCTGAATATGAATGTATCCTATGTTTTCAGGGTATGGCTTTGACGATGGACTCGGCAATGATGCAGACGAAAACCTCACACCGTTGCAGAGATTGCAGAAATACCTTGACAGCGATAATATCTTCAACAGGTGGGGTTAAACATTGCACACACTATATAGCATGACCACCTTCCTACAAGAAGTTGTATAATTTCTCATAAGTGCTGAAAGCAAGACACATGTGTGCAGGCAATGCTATTTTCCGTGGAATTCAGTTTTAATTGGCCATGGGTCGATATAATTGCGCTGAATGTGGCTTGGGGCCCTGATCCCATGCTTATTTTCCACCGAAATCTTGGTTGTCTGTTGCTTGCTGCAAATGGGCTAAGATTCCCGCAGCGACATTAAACTCCCATATTCAATCGCTCGCCATACATGTGCGTTAAAAATTCTGCGTACTCTAGATAGTGCATGTGCCACCCATGGTCTGTCGGTACCATTGTCGTGAATGGGTGAACGATTCCAGAATTGGCGTTCGTGTGTCTGAGAATGGTTTTAAGTGCCATTGGTCTACGGGCAGGCGTTGCTTCTACCCATGCAATGGATTATTGCTGTAGCATGCTGGTTTGCCAGGCAGTACTTTTGACACTGTTGCTTTCAATTTTTACAGACAAATGGTTGCCAGGGGTCTGCTGGACACGCTACGAAATGTTATCTCGTATGAAGAAGCTGCAGCAGTCTTGGAGGTCATGGTACAAATATCTGCAGATTCAGGTGATTATCAAATACAGGTTAATTAATGTTGTTAATACTGTTGCAGTTGAAAAAATGTAAACCACTAATTTGACCTAAAGTCTGGATATCGTTTATCTCAGTTTGTAAATGAAGCTCTATGGTATCTCGGTGGATACGAGAGATTTGCATACCGTACTGACTATTTCCGGTTGGCGCAATCTATCTGTTTTCTAATGTGGATTGTCCAATTGTTCTTTCAGAGCCCACAGTACGATCCGAGCTGATGGAACAGGTGCCTCACATAGCTGTGTACTGCCAAGAGAACACATCCATCTTTAAGAATGCAGTTCCCACGTACATTCTACCTATGGTTGTCCGCTACCTCAATGATGGTAACAACCAGGTAAGATGTAGAGAAATTAGTACGAGTTAAAGAAATATTCCAACATCTACCTAAAGCAATGAATCCATTTAGTCTAAGTTTTATATGTTTAGTTTTGACCGTTTTTTTAAGCATTGGATTGTCGTGTATGATTGATAAAAGCAGTAAATCCCCTCACTTAGAGATAATGTTTTATTCAAGGCCACAGGCCCATAGAACATGTTACAATTCAGTAATGTGTAATGATGGGTAAAGTTGGAATGCATAAAATAAGTATTTTGACAGATTTCACTTATAAAAGGTAGAGAAAGTATATTTTTACTGTAGCAATGTAGATCCACAATAACATAGTTTTGAACAGCCATGCCATCGTAATAAGTATTTTATCATTATTTTCCCCAGCCATTTACACATTTTAACAGTAGCAGTTTTTAACGTATTCAGTTTGGCATGTATATGTCGACCAATCAGGTCATTTGTTGTGCAACCAGTTGAGAAAATAATTTTGTTTTCAGGTGCGCAAGACAAGTCAAGCTGCTCTTCTGGTGTTACTTGAACAAGAATTGGTTGATAAAGGTACATTTCTTGGTATTGAATAAATAATGTAATGTTGGAAGCAATGGAAATAACAGAATATTTAGTGCCAGGTTATTTTCACCTAGAATGTAGTCTGCCTTGAATTTGCTACTATTGTTGCTATGTTTGCAAAATAGTCATTCCTGGCTTGCTTTCACTCGATAATTGTATGAATTTTGGGAACTTTGCAAGCTGTATATATTTTTTTTAAGACTCGCCTTCATGTGTTTGTAAAAGATTCCTGCTGTGAGAGTGTGTGAAACAATGCTTTACTCTTAATAATTGGTTATGTGCAAGCGTGAAAGATTCTGCAGTTACAAGTTACACATACTATTGCTTTTTTCAGGCGACATCGAGGAGCAAGTTGTGCATGTAATCCTAGATTTGGCCAGTCCCGACAGTTTGGATGACTACAGGACTGAAGCAGTAGCTGTAAGTATGCAACACAGTGTCCACGCTTGACTTCCCCCGGTGTAACCGTTGTACAGTAGAATGTTGTGTTGGCGAGTCCAGTATGGGAGGCAATTGTTACTGCTTTCTGCCTGAAAGACATGGGTAGTGAGATGCCATGTTCACTCATCTTACTGCTCTGTCTTTTGCGCAGAGTGTAGACGTCAGCTGGGAGGATTTAAACTGAGTTCTGTGAATGTTGTAGTTCTATTGGTTTGGTGTGTGGATTTGCTGCCCTTTCAAGCAGTTTTGTGTTTGCATTGTGAAACATTTTATTTATAATTTATTTGCAGTGTTCTACATCTTGGGTGTCTATTATGTTCAATGCTGGTGAATATGGACATGCTACGGGTCACAGAAATGCAGCATCTGTTGTATACCTGAATGGGTGGTGAATTGTTTCTGTGCGACACTTGTATTGTAGATGTGATGAAATTTGCATGTAGTCCTTTGCCGCAAAAGTAGTGCTTTTAGATATTGGGAGAAATTAGACCTTGTGCTGAAGGCACTACATCTAAAGGGAATAGTTTCTACTAGTTGTCTCCCTTCTTCCTTGCTCGCATGACAATTTTTGCAGTAACACCAGTACTATTATTTTAGTCTACAAATTTTACGTCCCAACACATTTTACGTCCCAACAACTTTCTATTCTTTTATAATTTTCATCTTCGTGGTTAACCTGCAGTTTTCGTTGCGTCATTTCCATTTCAGTAACGCTTGTTGGTGTTGCTCTTTTTGAGTTTGTGTTGCAATGTTTGTGTTGTTGTCTGGTGTTGTGAAGTCGGGTGTCGTGCAGCGTCAAAGTTGGATGTTATATTGTGACCCAGTCTCTATCACAGCCAGCCTTGATGAGCCTCGACACCTGTCGTGCCTATCCCAACACGACCTTCCTTCCATTACTGTCGCCATGTCACATTCCCATTGCTGGCGTGGAAGGACTGCTTCTTTTCAGGACCCAGTTGCTGTTGTACTTTGTGTTTGGCTACAGGATCGAGTCTACTCCGAAGATCTTATCCCAACACGTCGTTCCTTGGTTTCCATCGCCATCATTCCACCTTCGCCACATCAAGATCTCGTTGCTGGCATGGGAGGATTGTTCTATTTTCAGGACCTAATTGTAAAATGTTTTGGCAATGCTCAGTGTTAGATGGTTACAACTGAAGATTGGGTGCAACGTTGCTGACTAAGTGGTTGTGATGAGTTGTATTGCTCTTATCACAGCCTGCTTGGATCAGTAATGTTGTATTCCTGTACACTTTCTAGTTGTCGTTTAGGCGTTCATCCACTTGTTTTACAGCTAGAGGATTCTGTGCAGCAGTCCATCACTACTTGATCAGCCAGGGGCATCAAAGTGTCTGTGAAATGTATCGACCATCATATCACAGCCAGCTTTGATGAGCTTTGTCCGATTATGGTCCGTCAAGAAATCTGCCAGCTCGATGTTCCAACAAATTTGATGATTGGTAGGCATCAAAGTGACTGTGAAATGTTTTGTATTTTCATATCACAGCCAGCTTTGATGAGCTATCCGTTGTCTCGATCAACATTTTGTGTTCCTATTTTAACTTGACTAAAGGTTGTGATCTAAATATTTAAATTATTTATTTGATTAACAATTTAGCAGTTCTTAGGAAGTTTGTTTTTGTTTATTGTTAATTGAGGACTTGAGGCATCAAAGTGATTGTGATGTGTCAACATCTTATCATATCACAGCCAGCTTTGATGAGCTTAAAGCCTCGATATGCCTGCAATTCAAATTTTGTTGTCCGTTCATCAGCATGAAAGTTGTACTAATGTTAATATCATGTGTGTTCATTTGAAGGTGAATGTTCGGACTTCTCTGTGCTAACTCTTCCATCAAAGTGGTTGCGGTGTGCTGATTCTATTCATATCACAGCCAGCTTTGATGACAGAGTGGCACGTGTATCATCTGCTGTCGAAACGCCAGTGACATGGATATGTGCATGTAACTGTATTGTGTGAAGTATCAGTTTGCTACGGTGTGCCAATGTTACAGGTCGTGTTTGTTGTAGCTGATGAGCAAGATGGCGCCTCTCCTCGGCAAAGACATCACAGAGCGTCAGTTCCTCTCCCGCTACTGCGAGATGTGTACAGATCCCCTCTTCCATGTACGAAAGGTATGTTAAGACAGGGCGTAGTATTGTTACAATAATGATAAAATAAAAAGTAAATTGCATTGGCATCTATTTGCACTTTCAACAATACTTTTCTGGGCTATTTGTGGCCAGACAAATCAAATGTAATTTATTTGTGTATCATTACTTATTATTTGTTTTGTTTTTAAGGTGTGTGCTGCCAATTTTGGAGAGCTGTGTGCAGTTGTAGGAACACAAAACACTGAGGAATATTTGGTATGTCATTTTTCGTGGACAAATGTAACGATTCCGGTTGTCCTTTATGGTTGAACGAATTCCGCTGTGACGTAAACCAATAATTCACTGTAACAATTGGCATTGAACCAGCAATAGAAACTTTAAGACGTAATAGTCCGAATAGTGATACAAATGTTATGAATTTCTACTAGCCCTTACTGTACTGTATCTTTAGCATTGGGAGAAATGGCCTGGGCTAGCGAGATAATGTGAATTTCGATTCCTTCTGATGAACTATTGAATGCTGCGTTTCAGTTGCCCAAGTTCTACTACCTCTGTGAAGACGGTGTGTGGGGTGTAAGAAAGGCGTGCTCCGAGTGTTTTATGAACGTGTCGTGCTCCACATCGCTAGAAGTGCGGCGGAATGACCTGGCCAGTCTGTTTGTCAACCTCCTGTGTGACCAGTCTAGATGGGTACGTTCAGTGTCGTAATGCTTAAGTACCGTATGTGAAACTGGCTTTGTTTCATAATGTGAACTTTCCAGCTATAGCAATAGCATGATTTATGATTGGACAACAGTCTGACCTTTTATGAAATAAGCCTGGTCCTGGGAGTATGAAGCTTTGAGTATGAACTTGTGATCAACTTGAGGTTTTGTTCATAATCCCTGTATTAAATTTTGAGCTTCGCTTGAAATTGTACCCCAAAATATTATATTGGCCAGACGTACCCCAAAATATAATATTGGTCAGACACAGTAAAATTTCATGCTCAACTCGACGTTTGTTCTTAAAATGCCATGTATATTTTAGCTTGAGCATGAAATCGTGCTCAAACATCTATAATCTCGGGGCTGAAGTTTTTGTCTGATATTCAAATATTTACGTAGAATTTTGTGTACATATATTTCTTTTGGCAACGTGTGCAGGTGTGGTCTTTATAATGAGTTTTCCCGCTGCAGGTAAAGATGGCTGCTTTCCAACAACTAGGCCCGTTCATCTCAACATTTGCAGATCCAAACAGCACTGGGCTAGTGGTGAACGAAGATGGCAGTATCTGCTTCATCAATTCTGATGGAGAGAAACAGAGGTGAGTACTAAACATGTTAGGCATGGAAATCTGCCACGTTTATTTTGTCTAGGAGGTCGATTTTGCACTGGATATGGCTTGGTACCTGCATCCCTGACCCTGGACTTGTTTTCGGCTGAAATCATGATGTTGCCATGCCCGTTGTGTAATCGGGGTTTCACTTAGGTTTCAATTTTTACCTATTCTAATTTTTACCTATCAATTCTAATCTATCCTGTGATGTAGTGAATTTAGAAATATGATAAAATGAATCTCATGTTGTCAATTTTATTTTTAATAAAGTGTGTCCAGGATTACGCGTAGCAGAATATTCATGCGTCCAAACTTGCATTTTGTGCTTATGGGACGCAAGATTGCTCATTGCTGGAGGCAACTGGAAATGCCCTAAAGAGCTGTACTTTTGCCTATCCCAGCAGGGAGACTGTTAATAATATAATGATTGACACAGGCTACTTTCATCTTGTAGTGGGGCTGAAACTGAGAGAAGCTTGAAGCGAGCTGCCATGGAGGCGCTCGGCTGTGACATAGACGACCTTGAGGCAGCGCTGTTTACGGACGATCACCTGGTGTCTCCAGAGGACGCATCTGTTGAGGACATGGAAATCGAGGAACAGACCGCCAACGACCACATGTCTGGAGATGCAGACGAGCCCCCAATTGACGAACAATCTGTAGAGGAGGTCCGGGCTAGCAGCTACATCAAACGCACACCGGAGGGCACAGAGACTGAACCCGAGGAGTGCTCCCTAGCAACCGACGGAGGCGAAGCTGGTGCAGCATTGGAAGAAATAGAAACGACAGACTGTGATTCCAACCTGGGCAAGGATGACATTCACGAACATCCAGAGGAGATTGAGAAGGAGAATGTACAGAGCGAAGAAGATCCGAAAGTGCTTAGCGAAGAAGTATCGACAGTACAGAGCGAAGAAGAGACAGTGCAGAGCGGAGAGGAGTCAAATGAGGAACAAGTGTGTACTGACATCTCTAGCGATGACACTGAGGTCGACACCATGTCACCTTTTCCCAGCCAGAATGAACCAGAATCGCAGGCTGCTGGCAGTCTTGGTGATACCTCTACAACCGACTCTGAGAACAACAGTGTATCTGTAGACAAGACTGAGTCTTTCAATTCTTTCCAGTACTGGCGGCCACCATTTCCGCTTGTCGATCTGGATTTCGACTTGGTCGATGGCGCACCGACTAGCAACATTCATATCATGGCACGAGTGCTCGATGAAGAAAGGCGCATGTACGCGACAGAGATTGACTTGTCGGTGAGAGATCGTGACGTCTCCAAAAGTCTGGCTCAGGTTCACCTGTGTGACGATGGCAGGTCTGGCGTGAGGATTCACACGGCCAGCGTCAACATGGTCGGCGAGTCCGAGATGGTACGTCATATAGGCAGCACCCACGTCATAGGGCAGAACATCAACGAAGTGCCTATGGCTGTAGTGGACGGTGTAGCTCAAGGTGAGTGTTCAATGCCAGAATGTTTGTAATGCCTGTCCTAGTTTATTTCGGACACATGATTTTACTAGGAGTAAATGATGCAAACGTTGATTTACACCATCTACGAATGCAACCCCTTATTAAACGATTGCCAGGATGCCATTTCTAATAAAAGGTAGTCTTTTATTGATATACATTAGACATGATGGAACTAAGGGTATAACTCTTTGATTGTTTGTCTCGTATCGTTGAAATATTCCTGCTGAGATGTAAAGTACACGTTCATACATTGTGTTCATGTAAATCGTTAAATTATTTTGCTAGGAATGAAACTGAACTTGTTCTAAATTAAGTACATATTCTGGATGTTGGATTTAAATATAGCAATAACAAGACTAATGTTTGTTTCAGATTTAAGTAGCAGCAGTATTAGTTATATCGACAGTGAACTATCCTTGTCTTCTCACGACAGTCTTCAAGAACAGTCGCTGGTGGACGATGCCACATTAGCTCAACAACAGGTGAGAAAGTGAAGTGTGCAGACCCCGCTTCTGGTTGGGGGATGCTGTTTGCAGGAACTCCCTTATGATTGTTTAAAATAACAATTTTAAGACATCATGAGCCTCGTCTCAAATGGGTGAAATATTCCCGCAGCAAAGTTTAACTTCATATTTACTCGTATCATGAGCCAGTAGATGGTATAACCCACGAAGTAGTGAATATGCCATCTGGGGAAAGTAATGCGATAATGACACCATTTTAAGACTTCTCGACAACACTACCAAAATACTCAATTTAAAGCTATAATTTCGAGGGAACATTTCACTTTTAAACTAAAATCATATGGAATATTTCGCAGGTAGCAACACTGAAAAACGGATCGTCACAAATTGGGGAAAGATTTTCCCCAACATTAAAACTCCATACTCGCTTGCTCATTGAAAAACTGTTTCTCAAATGTTTTCAATGTTTCAGGATATTGTACCTCAAAGCCTGCTGGAGAACTACCTGGGCATGGTGGATCCATCGCGTGCACAGACGGTGGATACTGAGATTACGCGCCACTGTGCATACAACCTGCCAGCTGTGGCCTACACACTGGGCCGGCAGAACTGGCACTGCATTAAAAACCTGTATGAAACTCTTGCCCAAGATATGCAGGTAAATGAGGTAAACTTGCATTTCCATCTTCTATACACATGAAAGCACTCGCCACACCATCTTCAACCTGCATGCTCCCTCCCTCTACTGCACCTTTGTGTTGTGAAATAGAATATCTGGACTAGGAACGAGAAATCTCTGTAAATATGTGTGTGAAAAAAAAATCTAGTCTTAGTTTTTCTGATAGAAAATAATCGGAACACATTTTTTGGTGTTTATGAAGTATCTGCGGTTAATATTGACTAAAATGAGCACTAGCCATTTAGGACTAGTGGCGTGAAAAATCTACTGGTCCTCACTAACTTTCACTAGTCTTTCACTAGCTTTCAATAGCTTTCAATTATAAAAACGAGGTAGGTGCTTAGAATTTTTAACTAGCCAAACTACCAGATCTGGGAATCTACTTTTCTGAGCCAGAAACCAATAGCCTAGCATTAATATCGGCGGGATGTAGCGCAGTGGTAGAGTGTTGGACCAGCCGGTGCTCGCAGGTTTACTGCAACATTCAGCGCTACGGATGTTGCGGGTTTCCTCCTGCCCTAAACTGACAAGTCATGATATTAGTGAAAGATTCTAGAAAGCGACTTTAAACCCCAATACAAAAACAACAAAAAAGTAGATACGAGAGCTTCGAGAGACGATACCCTGGTATGTAATTCTTTCAGTTGGCACAATTCCTCGATTCTTCAGATTTTTCTCCTCAGCAGACAGTAGGGCCTACTACGGTAAGCAGACAGTAGGGCCTACTACGGTAAGCAGACAGTAGGGCCTACTACGGTAAGCAGACAGTAGGGCCTACCACTCTGTATCAGAAGATGTCACATTTCCCAAGCCACCACAGTATGGCGCACACTGTGAACCCTTAACCAATCGTCTTCTACAGCTATCATATCAGTATGGACGAGTTCGATATGCAAATAAATACAAATAATCAATGGAGACGGCTAATGTTCACAGGTGTTTACAGATGAGTCTGGATTTCGCCAGTTGACGGACATTGTCGGGTATTGTCAGTGTCAATCTGAATGTTGCACCCGAATGTTACGTCCAACACCATGTCTTTGAGCAGTTGCTGCTTTTAGAGAGGTTTCGCAACACTACAGTTACAATTATATTACTGAAATTGATCAATATGATTCCGTGTAGTTTACTTGATTTAATTATATATGTACTAGTCAATTATTGGACCATGAAAACATTGTTTGCCACCAAAATCATGTCTAAAAATTAAGTTATTAAAAAATGCATTCGTTGATGGTGGCCATTTTGAATTTAGGATTTCTTTGAAAAAGCATCAATCTTATGAGTACCAGTGGATTCCCTGACCATGAAAACATATTATTTGCCGCCAAAGTAAAGTTTTTTAATAAACTAAGAAAATGCATATAAACTTCATAATGGTAGCCATTTTGAATTATGTCTTTTTTTTAAAATTTCTCAATGGTGTCACCCAGCTGAAATATGTCCAGGAGGGTTCAATCAACCAAAATCAACAACATAATAGTGTATAATACCTAAAACACACATTTCGTTTTTTTCGGCATGACTATATGAAGGGGGTAGGGATAGTATTTCGAAATTATCTTTTTTTAAAGTGCAGTGACATATCTTTTTTATTATCTTTTCAGTTAACATATATATTGATAAAGCTTTTGAAGCAATTTGAACAATTTATTATTGGTCAATCTTTTTTTATCTCAATTTTACCATAACATTTCATTTCATGGTGTAAAATTTAATATTTTATGAGTGATTAAGCATTTTGCTGGATTTTCCCTCCTGGACATCACAATGAAATATCACAAACATATAGGCTGCTATCATGCTTACACATAGATAGTTTAGTTCATCTTTGCATAGACAGAAATCTGAAAAAAAATACAATTATATTGACAAAATGCCTGTTAGTCTATGTGGATTAGTGTAAAAATGAGTGCGGTGACCTATCAATATCTTTTTGTTTTTGCCTGTTAATGCTGGACAAGCACACAAAATTTGAACAATTTATTATTGGTAGATATCTTTTTGTTAAAGTGTAGCATATGCCCTTAATACATTTTATATTCAGCCTCAGAAGATCGCCGAGTGTGCAACTTACTTTTGTAGCCCATGCATATTTTTTCTGTGGCTCTCTTATTTTTTAAATCTAAATCTGAACACACACCTTTGTAGAAAACTAAAAATTCATATAATAGAAAAGATTATCTGTTGAATTACCAAGTGTTGCTAAGTATCGAGATAGAAAAAGGATATCTGTTGGTTTCGTTCCTCTGCTCAGACAGCTTGTCCATTTGGACTGCATATCGTAATCCCCGTAGCCACATGTCCCGGACTTCCTGGCGCTGTGCCATCAGGTAGATCACTTTGTGATTGGCTCCAAGGACGATCGCCAGACATAGGTTTTTCTGGACGTACAATGATGACATAGGTTTATATTAAAGGTAGGGGTGTAACGATGCATCAAACTATCAATGCATCGCGATAGTGAGTGGCCTGATAGCAATACATCAATGGTAATTTGAAATATATAGAGAATCTCCACTGAGTGACTTTTTGTTAATTTTTTTTTATTAAAATTGTTTTATTAAAATAGTTAATGGGGGCGTTTATTGGAGCAGGGCGTTTAATACGTCGAATACGGTATAATAAATACATCCATTTGAAAAACTGGTCTACTCACAAATATTCATTTTCAAAGCACTATAAATATTGTTTCAACAAATATAAATTACGTGAAAGACTCCAGAAGAGATATTTAAAATTTAAAACAAATTAAATACAACTAAAATTGTCCCATGCACATGAGATCGTGTGAAATTCATATGTGAACGATACATATAAAAGTTTATGATTGAGCTTGGCTGCTTATATGTATTATACAATTGATTTCAACAGTAGACCTATAAATTCATTAAATATAGGCCTACATAATAAATAGATTGAAGTCAAACTTGACGTCTATACTTCAGTTCAATTGCATATCTTATTTCATTAATCAGCTCTAATCCATTGACTTTTATTTCTTGTGTGCATGGTGACTGTCGTTGTGAACATCGTACATTTGGTAAATGTTACTGCTTGTGTAATGTGCCTATAATTAATACCCATTAATAGTTTACAGTGTTCGAAGTAATAGGGGGTCCGGGTTTCATTTGAAAATCTGCAATGTTAAAGGTGTCTGTGCGACCCCCTGAAAATTACAGATTTTACCACTTTTAACATTGGGCCTATGGAGAATGACCCCCTCATTATTTTCATTATTTCGAACACTGTGCTTGGTCTGTTAGATGGTCTGTATCGCATGTTAAGCTGTATTCTAGTTTATCATGGTATACGGTAGTTGCACTTCATGTAGTACCTGTATTGAGGGAAATGGTGGGTATTTAGTGCGGAGAACAATATTGGTATGTACCGGTATTTAAAAGTAAACCTATAACAAAGGGAGCTTTTATCATATATTCTGACACAGTACTGCTTTACATTGTGTGTAACTAGTTATGATACATTATGAATGTGCATAATTATTATTCTTAGGTGTTTAGGCAAAAACATTTAAATGGTTTGTTTCCCCCCTCACCCGACCCGACTGATGAAATATGCCGAGTCCAAATATCTTATCAGACAAGACAAGTTATAATTTTTTTTTTTTTTAGGATGTCGGCCTTTGTTTATGCTTCAAATGTAGAAATATAAACTTTCCTTTTGGCAAGAAAAAATATTCCTCCTACCTATCTACCCATCTGTGAAATACTTTGTCGGCTGAGGGGAAACAAACATATTTTTAATTGTGGCCTTAGTTATTATGAAGTTAACTTGTTGCCTTAGTAGTGGTGTATTTCTGACTGATGGTGGTACTATTCTGGCTAATAGAGATACCTTTGTGGCTAACAGTGGTACCATTATGACTAACAGTGGTACAATTATGACTAACAGTGGTACCTTTATGACTAATAGTGGTACCTTTATTGCTAATGATGGTACCTTTCTGGCTGGCTTTCTGACTAATAAAGATAACTTTATGGCTAAGTGGTACCTTTTTTCACTAATAGTGGTACATTTCTGGCTGATTCTGGTACATTTATGGCTAGTAGTGGTACTTTTCTAGCCAACCAACTTAAAGTAGCAGAACAATCACTGGCAAATTCCTGTGGTAGTTGTAAATAACTTGTAGCTGCCCTGTATTTGCTGACGAGGATTACAGATTTGTTTTATATCGTGCTGAACACACCTGATGAGAAAAGATTTACCCAGTTGGTATGTTTATATGCAAGTAACGATGTTTGTGCCAAAAACTTACATTCACTACCTTTTAATTTATGGGCAACTTTACCAATTGTGTTTGATGTTATAAACCACATCACGTATAATACACCTGAAGGCAAATCAGATAAATGTGTGTAAATCAAAATAATATTTTTGTTCAATAGCCATGAAGACTTACATTGTGAATTATTTCACATTTATTTTTCCTATTTATTTTTCCTTGTATTTTTCCCCCATTGATTTCTGGAGTGGCCATTGTCACATATCTAACTATGAGAAATATATTTGTATTTATTTTAGCCATATTGCATACATAGCATGCTTGGGATGGTTGACCAACTGCACCGGGGGTAATATAAAATTGTTCATGAGAAAGGTTTTACTACCGTACATTATATGAAATTTCATGAATGAAACATGTATTGTATGAATTATACTGCCTGTTGAATATCAATGATCTGGATTGGCTGTTCTACAGCATGGGAATCACTGGTATTTAGTGGATGCTATTTCTATTACGATACTTAGTGGCAACAAACACTGGGAGGTTCATTTGTTTAGATGTTACCATTGTTTTCACTCTTGTAGCTTTTGAAATCTTGCAAGATTCCAGGTGATGTGATAAAACAAGTCAAATTTGGTTCATCGTTATTAATTTTGAAAATATTGTACTTATTTGAATTTGCTATTGCCACCAGATAAAAAGGGTGGGTGAGCTTCAGTGTTTACTGTTGCTAGGTGAACGTAAATAAATGCGAGACTGTCCATTATATTCTATCTCTTTGGCGGTTTATGACAATATATGTATGTGCAAGTGTGCTAACACACATGCATGCACAGGTGTGTACACACACACACACACATGCATGCACGTACACACACACACATGCACGTACAGGCATGCACACACATACACACATACACATACACACACACACACACACACACACACACACACATGAAACACTACATCTTTTGCAGTAGCTTGTAGAGATTCGTCTAGTCTTCCCTGATGACCATAAAGGTACGCTTTTTTTAATAGATTTTTCTGACAATAAGCATAGAAAAAGTAGTTTATGATCAGCAGGGAAGACTAGAGTAAACTCATGTTACTCATGCATGTACTGTGGTGGTATTATTGTTTACATAAGGTATGTCTAAAGTAGGGACCTCATATTGCAACCTTACCCAGAACTTTTTGTCACCAATGTCTAATGGGAATAGAAAACAAAGGATAATGTTCTCATTTTTGTACATACATGTAGAGAAAAGATAATAATAAAAATAATAATTGTATATGTTTTTTTCTTTCTGATTTGTTATGGTACATGTATGCTGTTTTAACCTCCTTGCTGCTGTGGGCACATATGCCCAAAACACATGGAATATGTCAAGCAGGGAGAAGGTTAACCCTCTCCATGCTGGATTATACAGAAGCACTACTCTTTAGGGCATCTCCGTTTGCCTCCAGCATGGAGAGGGTTAATGATGTATTAATAATGTATAGGCTACATGTACATATACATCATAATCAGTAAGTCGCACATTTGGGTGTAGAAATATCTTCAATATATTCTGAGCGATGTCAACAACAGCTTCTTGCGACCAGCCGCCGACGATTTGTTATATTAATTCGTAAGCTATTTATAGGCGCCCTTATATATTACAAAGTACGTTGATTTTTTTTTGTGTATCGATCTCACCTTCCACTTTATTATACCATACATAGTTACCTTATGTAATTCAGATTGCATTGAAGTATGAATACCAGGCCTAGCTTGTATTAAAGCACACCTGCCACGTTAGACACCGGTAAAGAAATCGACATGTGATCGTTCTCTCGTCGTGTTGATACACCACAGACCATCTACTGGTTGATTATTAAAAGATTAACTGGAAGCCTAGTCGTTCAATCTGACAGCATGTTCAGAACTAGCCCAAATTACTTCATAATACCATTTACAATTACTACCTCATTACACTAGCGTGTTCCAGGGAGATTGTAAATGCATAAAGCTTTTGACATTCAAGGTATTATAGGCCTAATCTTTGTTGGTAACAAAATGAATACTAGTATAGAGCTACGACGAGTACGTATTTATTGCATGAACATATTTTAATTAACAACAACATTCTGACAGAATGAGATTGCATTGACCCTTGTTCTAAATTTAAAAATAATATATTGCATCCTGATGCTTTAAGTAATTCGATCTACGCTTTTCGTCATAACTACACTTTTCGTCATCAACTATTATTATGCGGTAGTCGAGTCATCCTGTTTACTAACAGACCTCAATTATACACATTGCCTCCAAACTCGCATGTAGGCCTATAGGTCTATACATGTGACACTGAGATTATGAGATATATATAATCTTGCAGTTAAACAAGTACACGTTATCAACACATTATAAATAGTATATGCAGCTTGTTACTGTCCCTAGGCCACATGGGCTATGACCTAAGGCAAACATTCCCGTTTAATATACAGCCCGACCGTCTACTTACAATGAGAGTGGGTAACCATTCAGGTAAGGTGACAAGTCCGTCTCAAAACGGTCCAATAACCTTGCGGGGGTACATGCATACACCTTTAGTTAAACATGTATGACTTTATTTAACTGGTATACTGTATACTGTATACATCGCAACGGTATATTAACTAACAGTCCACGTGGAATATCAGTGCATGTTTGCCTGACTTACTAGTATACTTAAACAGTATAAACAGTAACAGTAAGTTTATAGTATACGTGTACTTGTGAGGTAAATCTCTAAGCCCATGCAGGTATGTGCCTGAATAAGCTCAGGGTAATCGGGTGAACGTCGACAACAGTTACTGCTTATCGCGTCCAGAACAACACAGAGTGGACATGCGGAAACCAGTCTGGAAATACGACTTTGAGAAAGGTCAGCGCATGTCGGAGAATATACAATGAATACTAGTAGTATATTATATTTAGTATGAATGGGTACGAACTCGGTCGACATGCATCGCTGACATAGGCCTGCACACCTCTGGATTTAGACCGTTGTTCGTGTAGTAAAGTGGACACGTCATAGTAGGTCGTGAGTGGCAGAAGAGAGAAACACTGTCTGGTTACGATTGTGTGGTTTCTGTTGTTTATACGTGCGCCTTTAGCTGCTGTGGGCAAAGCGACGTTATTTAACGTTCTCTTGCTGCACTGCAGCCAGCGAATCGAAGACGATGATCGCTATCGACAAGCGCGTGACAGCTGAGACGAACGGTGTGAATGATGACGACCTTTTTCAAACTCCGCCTTCCTCTCGATACCAGTCGTTCACGAGTCTGGCTACCACCAGCGTCAAGAGCGTGTACTTCGACGCCGCGGATCGCCTGGAGCCTGCCAACATGGCGGAGAGAGACGTTAGCGACGAAGACATGCGGTCCTCCGCACAGGTTTCGCAGCGGAGCAGTGGGACGTATTCTACCTCGGATAATGAAGAGGAGGAGGACGACGACGAGGAAGACGTCGACGGGGATGATGAGGATGTCGGGGAGGAAGAGGAAGCAGACTACGGGGACACCGCTCGGTTGACCGGCGAGGAGATTCGGTTACGGGATCACGAGGTCAGCAGTCGTGGAGAACCGGAAGCGGCGGTAGGCGGCTGCTGTTGTTTACTTTGCGATCTACATCACAGGGCCAAGCGAGTGATAGAAAGTAAGTGGCCGTATCTAGTGAGTGCATTGAAGTGTAGCGACCTCAACTGCCCGAACTATAACGATCTGACGCGGGACGATTTGCTTATGTGGTTGGACCATCATAAAGATGGCGAGGAATGCAGTCTATTCGTCCCCAAGTGTTTTCGCGGTACCAAACAGTGGGCAAATGCCATTCAAAAGGAACAGAGTCAAATATTTTTCTTCTTCTACCTGTTGATCCGCGACGTTCAAAAATTGTCTTCTACGGAAATACGACAAGGTACCAAACACGAGACGTATCCCCATCACGACAGTTTCGTAAACTGGATGCAAGAATGCGAGCTTATTTTGGACACCCTCCTGCAAACGTCATACACGCACGGAGACTCTTCCAAAGCAGACCTGGAGACAATAGAACGTCCTCTCCTGATACTGGGAGACATAAAGAAGTCTCACGAACAAAAGGACTACATCGGGATATCCTTCGAGGACAGCGGCCTGGAACACGCAGTAGCGGACATCAAGCGCCTGCGCCGGAAGCTGGCGGGAACTCCGACGACCATGCAGAAGGTCATGGCGGGGGTCGCGATACTTGTTTTCATAGCGGACATCGGAACGGATGTGTTCCAGGTGATAACGTACCGGAACGAAGGCAACCTGGTCTGGCTGGTCATCCTGTTCTTCATCATAGCTCCGTCGTTGATGAGCAGCATCATCTGCTTTGCCCAACTCTACCGAGAGAAGACCGAGTCCAAGGCCGACAAGAATCTCAAGAGACTTGGACTGGTTATGGTATCTCTACAACTAGGACACGTCTGGAGAAGCATCTGTGAAATATGCGATCGTTATCCTATCGTAGACAGCTACATCGTCCTCAACCTCCTCCTCATCAAGATGATCGAGGGACTGCTGGAAGGAGGCCCGCAATCCTTGGTCCAGACCTACGTCCTTCTCGGTCAAGGAATCGACGTGTTCAACTTCTCCAACGTTCTCAAAGTTATCTCCCCTTTGGTGTCGTCCGTCAGCATGGCAGCCGCCCTTGCGGATCTCGACCTGGGTCGGGCGGCGTACTGCATTCCGATTACAGCTCGTCTGCTGTCGGTGGTGTGTCGTATTGGGGAAGTCTGGTGCAGGTTCGTGGCGTATGCTGTGTGTCTCTACGCCTTCAAGTGGTACGGACTACTTTTGTTCGCTGTCCAGTTCGTCGTCATCACCATCCCCACCTACATCGCCCTGAGAAAGGACCACACCGAGAACAGTAGCCAGCACGTGAACTGCGTGTATCTCCGGTGCAGGTACGGCGGCTTCTATCAGGAGAAACCCAGGAAACTCTTCACCCACAGGGTGCCGCGTCTTATCGTATGGTTCTGTATAACCAGTGTGTACTCCTTCGTGCCAATACAGAGATTCGAACTGGACATGGAGTTTAACCTAACGCAATCAATTCGTCTACCATTCTGGAAGTGTAGCAGGTCGTATGGACTGTACAATGTTATTTACGCAATTCATCAGATGTTCAACATTGTAGCGTTCACGCTGTGGGTTACGTTGGGTGGCGGGGCGTTTCACAAACTATTCATTCCTATCTGTACGCTGTTTATCCTTGGAACATTAATCTCGGGGTTCTTTAGGCTTCAGTCGTGGATCGCACGGACGTACGAGATTGTGCTTAGACCTGGCTTTGGGGCAATAGGATAAGAATATATATGAGCAATAGAATCAGTGCATTACAAGTCACGGATGAGTTATTATGCTGGTCTTCATACAAAATAAAAGTTGAGTCGGGATACATTGTCATGTAAAAATGTATGTTTTGTTCCGTCCTAGAATGTGCTTTACAATGTTCATCATAATAAAATATTTTAAACGTTAGCCATTTTGTCATAGAAGTCTTTTGCAAACCTGTGCCCCGTTATAAGACTCAGAACAGTTGTAGTTACAATTTTAAGAATCCGCTGAAAGTGTGAGTCCATTGCATGAAACAATTTTATCATTACAATAGTTGAGAATATATGGCTAGCTAAAACTATTGTAGCGATATAAGTGGTTCGTTCAACCGGACTTAGCCTACATTTATAGCGGATCCCTAAAATTTGACTTACTCTCAATTGTACCTGCAACTGTGCTGAGCAACGTGCATGGTCAAGTTACCAAATTATGTGGTTTGTAATTACAGAACCCGTTGGAAAATTCAACTTTATCATCTGGTCGTTGAGAACAAGTCATAATATATCAAAGTACCGGTATACGGCTAAACCAAAAAAAAATGCTAGAATAATGTGATCACGGTAAGACCCCCGGAGCCACGGCTTCTTGGCGGGCGGTATAACGCAGTGGAAAGTTTGGACTTCGGAGGCAAAGGTTCAAATCACATCCCGGGAACCTGGCATCAATGTTTGCGAAAGTTACCTTTCTGACGCGATGCTGATAGGATGCGCTGTCTGAGAGTGATTAACAATGCAGATATCATCATTGGTCTGTTAGTAGAGGCCAGTGCTCGCAGGTTTAGGCTACTGCAATATTCAGCGATACGAATGTTACGGTTTTCCTCCTGCCATAAACTGACAAGTCGTAATATAAGTGAAAGAATCTTGAAAGCGACTCTAAACCCCGATTTACAGATACACAAAAGATGGCGGCAGTTGCTGA
Organism: Lepetodrilus galriftensis; assembly: GCA_032361785.1. Taxonomy (NCBI): domain Eukaryota; kingdom Metazoa; phylum Mollusca; class Gastropoda; order Lepetellida; family Lepetodrilidae; genus Lepetodrilus; species Lepetodrilus galriftensis. The sequence continues at coordinate 339 of JAUTBZ010183983.1, read as the reverse complement.
GCACTTCAGTGAAACAGGGCATCCTTTCGTGAAGCTCTCCTATCCACTAAGAGAGCATATAGTATAATATACTCTCTTTGCCGATACTGCAAAAGAGAGCGCTACTGGGTTCTTAGCGGATAAGAGAGATTTGTGAAAGTACCTTAATTGGCTCCATGCAGATTATTCTTGACACCGGAACTGAATCACCCTGAGCCTCTTAGACTCACACGCAGATTCCTACTTAACATCCGGTCATGTGACACTGTGTTTCCGAGGATGGAACCAATCGACATGAGAGAGAGAGAGAGAGAGAGAGAGAGAGAGAGAGAGAGAGAGAGAGAGAGAGAGAATATAAAA
>JAUTBZ010183872.1:0-22720 GCA_032361785.1 Lepetodrilus galriftensis | reverse complement strand
ATGAAGAACCTATTCGATCAGCACGATACCGTACCCCCAGAATCCCCGGAAATGACCGCACATGGCTATCTGTTGGCGCAGGTTATAAGGTGAATAAAAAAACGAAATTCGATTTTGGCTATTCACATCTTTTTCTTGATGAAACGCCCATTGATAACCCTGGTGAAACGGGTTACTCCGTAAAAGGGTTATATGATAGTAGTGTTGATATCGTAAGCGCTCAAGTTAACTACACATTTTAAGGAATACGAATCATGAGACTATTAAATACTTATTTACTTCCTGCTACTATTCTTTCCGTGTCAGTTTTACTTACGGCTTGTGGTAGTGACTCAAACTATGATTTTACTAAATCTACAACTGAAATAGCAAAGTCAGCACCACCACAGGGTCCTATTTTTGATCCAGCAGGGGGTAAAATACCGACTCCAAATGATTTATTGATGGCTGATGGTACATTGAATATCCCCAACCCGACTAATAAAAAGGGTGAGAAGAACCCTCTAATTACTGCAATAAACACTTTAGATGGTGCATCTACCAGTAATCCAATGGTTGTATCTTTTGGGCAAGAGGTTGACCCTGCTTCTATAAAAGTTGGCGAGACTGTACGTATATTTGAAGTGACAAAAGCAGGGCTTGCGGTAACAGGTGAAATACCAGAAGTTACTAATATTATTGTAAAGGTTCTAGCTGATAAAAAAACCCTTGCTCTTATTCCATTTCCCCCGTTAAAAGAAAGTGCTAGTTATATGGTGGTGCTTACCAATGGTATCAAAGATAGCAAAGGTGTTCCTGCGCAAGCGCCTGCTGCTTATTCATTGGCACGAAGTAATGTGGTATTAGTGGGTAGTGACTATGAAAAACTAGAACCCGTACGTAAACATATTGGCAACTTAGAACTAATTGCCAAAAGTCAGGGTATTGATACAAAAAAAGTCGTTTTAAGCTGGGCATTTACAACACAATCTATCACCCCAATACTAAAAGGTGTTGCTGCGAATGCTGAGGCTGTAACCATTGTTATGGCTCCATTTCCTGTGGATACTTCTGCTTTAAAGCCCCCTATTAACTATGGTGGACTAGCATTTACAGGTGTTGCTGATGTGCACATTGGTACACTTAAAATTCAGTATTATTTGGATAAAACTAAGCCGCTTTCTAGTTACTGGAAAAACTCAGATGGGGTTTCTCCAACACGAAAAAATGTTAAACCTGTTGAGACAAGTCCATTAACAATACCAGTCATAATGACTACTCCCAGCGCAAGCTTAGGTTTAACTAAACCTGTTGCTGGTTGGCCAATTGTAATTTATCAGCATGGTATTACGCGCTATAGAACAGATATGTTGATCTATGCGGACTCATTAGCTAAAAAAGGATTTGCTGTTATTGCAATAGATTTACCGTTGCACGGTGTGCCAAAATTTATTAGTCAAGGTAAACCAAATCCCTTTCATGCAAGTAATACAGCCTTCATTGACGATGTTGAACCTTCTTTTGATCTTGATCTTGTTAATAATACTACAGGCGCCCCAGCACCCACAGGTGATGGGAAAATTGATGCATCTGGAACGCATTACATTAATTTAAGAAGTTTATTAACATCACGTGATAATAATCGTCAGGGTGTATCTAATTTACTTGTATTACGTCGTAGTTTAAAAGGTATAGAAGATATAGATGAAACCAATGTGAGCTTCATTGCTCATTCTTTAGGCGGAGTGGTTGGTATTCCATACTTAGGTGTTGAAGATATTTACACCCCAAGCGCTTTAATCACAACGGGAGCAAGTATTACCACTATTATTAGAGATTCTGCCTCTTATGGGCCAACGGTTAAGGGGGCATTAGCGGCTGCTGGCGTAACAGGTGCTGCTTATAATGAATTCCTACTAGGTGCTCAATGGGTATTAGATTCATCCGATCCTATTAATTACACCACACCAGCTGTTTCTAAACATGCAATTTATATGACAGATGTGAATGAGAAATGTTAATAAACTCGTACCTCTCAATATCAAATCCAGCTCCACAGAGCTTGGTAAACACATGGGTCTGAGACAGAGCGTACTGGAACTAAAAAAAGACAGAAACAATTTCCATTTTAGATGCTCATAGTACAGTGCATACAGTCCACCACAGCTCATATACATTTATAATATTTACTAATTATTACTACTACTACTAATAATAATAATAGTAATAAAATAATAATTATTATTTTATTATAATTATTATAATTATAATATTAATGTCTACTCACTCGTCAACAGAACAAATCCAACCAGCAAAGGGACGAATACTCCGTACATTATGAACATTTTCATATTGTGTTACTGTTTCTCTAAATTACGTAATCCTTTCCAGAAACCGTCTAATGACAGACATTTTATTCACGTGAAGTACTACTCCAAAGCCTCAGGATATGGCTAGGAAGATTCGCTACAGCGGGGGTATATGCACCCTGATTTCGGAGAACGGAAGAGCCACCTAGTCTTTATAACGACCGAGTGTTTCTTGGTTCACGCTCTGTTGCTGTTTTTGTAAATGGTCAAGTAACCCACCACTGCAAAGGACCCTGCCGCAGTCGACAATGAATGAAACAACTATAGGCATAAAGATCACACTTATAGCTTTTATCATATGAAGAATAAAGCAAATCTTTACAATATTTACGCATAGTTATATTGCCGGAATTCATAATGTTTTGTTATAGAAAAATGTTAGCGCGTTGCAGTTTTAAAGGGTGCAGTTCGTTTGTACCGAAAGAAAACTGTTCATAAAGTACGTAAGACTAACATTGATATCATACAACTAAATATTGAATTTCAGTTTACTGGACAAGTCAATGTTGCCAAATGCGTTTATGTAAAGTTCCGGACCATGTTTTGATAATTTATGATCGATAAAAAGGAATTAATGTTCTTTTCAGTGCCTTTACCCATACAGGTATATGGTGATATGGTATCAGTCGTATCTACACGTACATTATTAGGTTATTGACATTTATTTGCCAAAGAAACAGAATTGACCTGTAAACATGACACATACATTCATAGTGTAATTAAATCTCGAATATTTCAGGTTATTTTCTTATGCTACAATAATTATTGTATTCTCCATTGAACATCAGAAAGTAAAAGACTGGTTTTATGTTCCAGTATTTATATATTTGGTGTACACTACTTCATTAGTTATGTTTGAAATGTACTAGTATGTTTATTATATGGAATGCTCTATCCGAAATCAAGTCCTCCGGGACACTGGCCATTTTCAAGAAAAAAAATAATATATATAAGCTCATCTATTCAAGAGTACATTCACCTATTAACCCTCCCCCTGCTGAAAGCGACTTAAGTTGTCCGATCACATGCAGGGAGAAGGTTAATCTGAGACTTGTACACAGAGAATAGTTTGTGTGATTGCTGCGCAATATAAATTCATACATTATTATTGATTAATGATTTCTTCTTCTTCTTCTTCTTCTTCTTCTTCTTCTTCTTCGTATTATTATTATTATTATTATTATATATCTCGAATGCACCATGCACTATAACACGAATTTTCTTATACAAATATAGCCTTCACGGGAATATCTGTTTACATGATCAATACATATATATTGCTGATCATTACAAACATCTATACCTAAAGGTACAGCCGTATAATAGGTATATTATTTTTTCTTTATCCAACTTAAGATATTCTAGTATAATAGTGCCAACTCCGAGATGACCTCATGTAAATCGACATGATAGATCACCACAAAATTGGCTTTGGACATAACCATTATCGGAATGCATAAAAATAAATCTTTTAATGTTGTCAGACACTGATGGGTGGAGATAGTAATACGTAGTACACCTTTATTATACTCGCCCACGGCCAATACAGAATTACTATACGGCAAAGGGTTAGAAAGAGAGTAATAGGTAGTATACCCGTATTATACCCGCTTTCAACCAGTATACAAAACGATGGCATTGGGATACTGTATATTAGTCCCACCTCTGACGTGCATTATCTGGGATAGAATTAACTGTATATATTAGTATTTAGTTACGACTTTATGATATCAGTTTTTAACTTCATAATTTCGCAGGTGGCAATATGCTGATGAAGTCGCAGTTTGACGTCTGCTACAAGACTGTTATTGATATCGCCTGGCCGGTCTGCGTGAAGAGCGATTTTCATTACGTTTCCGGTCTGCCGATATTCCTTATTTCTTGTAGCTAAATGGAAACTTACTAAATGCATTCTAAGTTATACTGTAATGTAACGCTCATGCGCGGTTTGTTTTGAAATACCAGTCCAAGTATTTGTTAGTTTACGACCATTTGATAACAACATATTATTTGACCTAAATATACTGGTCATACACTTTGCTCATCGAAAATGCAAGTCAATTATATTCTAAATTACAAAAAAAAACATATATTATGACGATTAAGTCAATATTCTGCTTTTATAAAACCTCAGTAAAAATTACAATGCATCCCTGGAAAACGAGGTTATTGTTTCAAAGCTGAACATATTCCATTATTTATCACTAGCTATTTTGATGTGGCTGTCGTCATTAGCGGAATATTTACATCGTTTCCAATCTTGATACACATTATCTGCATGAGATTCCCGAGTATCACCAGGCGTTAACTAATAGTTTACTTAGTATTATAGATCATAAACACGCCTATCTCAGAACCATGCCAGGTCTACAGATCTGGGCGGTATTCCCACATAATTCTACATTCTAGAAAAGGACATGCACGTAATGACATATATGCCACTATACAAGGAACCCAACCATGCCTGTATATAATACAAGGAAACCAACCATGCCTGTAGACGTTTCATCTGGCGTCTTATATTGACAACACGTAGGCTTTCGATTCTTGTATTGGCACCGAGACAGACTGCGTTTTTATTGACAATTTATGGCTCACATTCATCAAAGCTTATCCCGAAACACCGGCAATAAAAACATGGATTACCGTGAAATTGAAGCGAACGACGAGCATGTTTATTTGACGCTGATTATTCCATGGAGTGTGACTTCTTGACGCTCAATACTACCACGAATAGAAACTTTAATGTGTATCGTTTACGTGGTATTAAACAACAACGCTGACGTGCTCTGTGTGGTATCAACCGAGGAACAAAAAAAAGTAAATATTAAAGTATATCACGCCGTGACAACATGTGTATGTCGCGTTTAAACAATTAATGCATGTGTGGATCATGAACTACATGTGTATAGTAGTGAATACGTGATGAAGATTAGAGTAAAGTTATTATTGTATCGGTGAAAGAAAAACAAGGTCTATGTATGATAGTAAGTTTTCGATAATTGAATTGAGTATTGTTCGTGAATGAATAGTGAATCCTAATTATGATAGGCGCCCACTTACACGATGTGAGCTACAATGCATCACGATATCAATACCGTGTGTAAGCTCGTCATAGTTCTTCATTAGTTCGCAACGTACTCGTGGTACTTCGTAACGTACTCGTGGTACTTCGTGAGAGATCGTAAATGGGGAAAAACGTTTTGAACATGCTCAAAACGTTTGCAGTGATTGTATGACAGCGTCTTCGGCTCGTGTTATAGCTGTGTTGTGCTCGGCATTGATAGTAGTTTACACGTAGTTACGTTGATTTATTGAGTGATTTATTGTATTAATATTATTTACGTCGCAGCGTGACTACGTATAAACTACGATCAATGCCGATCACAACATGATGTCATACGATCAGCATGTTCAAAACCTTTTCACCATCTACGATCTCTCATGAAGTACCACGAGTATGTTGCGAAGTACAGATTGTAATATATTCTGTCACCTGTATAAAATTGTTAAATGGCCATTTATATATTGATGATTTCGTTATTGTTGTTGTTGCTTATGCTTAATACAATGTGTCTTTATATTAGTCACACAATTCTGTCTTACGTGTGTTTGTCCATTGTTTTTACACTATGACCAAAATGTCTTACTTCCTGGTAGATCTATTTATGTTTTCATATCTTAGTTTAGGTTTGTATGCAGAAATATTTTGTACATTTATTCCATCATGTTTCCCCTCCTCTTTTTACGAACCACGCAGTATGTAGCTATGTAATAACAATGCTCCTCGTTTTAAGAACATCATTGCTTTGATCTTTAAGAACACCATGAACACCATGAACACCTACACGCCCTTCCGTTTATTCGCGCGTTCACCTACGTAATTTGAAACTAGGTTATTACGAGTCTACATAGGGTTTGGACAGCACCATTATGTGCCGTCGGTAGTTAGTCTTTTGGCCACATTCTTACAACAGACAATGTAGCATTCTTCTCTCAAATAGTTTACGTGATTTAGTATCTACCAACCACTCCTGATTGGTATAGTTGTAGTAAACACTCCACATAACGTCAGATCTGCATTGGTATCGCAATGAATACCCCATAAATCTACGGACAACAACGCCGCTTCTATTCCATGGACGTGAATGTCTGTAAGAGATGTGGGTTATGGCTGTTGACGAAGTGGAAAGGGATTTCACGCCCGAGTTGCTGCTATTGGTAGTGGTCTAGGTGGTGTTCCATTGGCAGTCTTGGACACACATTCTGGACAGGAGGCTGCTCCTTTCTAGTTTTCCGACGCATGCGCAGTTACCAAGGAACAACACCCCACACTGACTGCGCATGCGTCGGACAGAAAGTACACACAGAACAGTTAGAAAGGAGCAGCCACCTGTCCAAAATGTGCATCCAAGACTGTCAATGGAACACCACCAAAGACTTCAACAGGATATACTTAGGTCTTGTTTTTGAAAAGTATCGGAAACAAATCAACTTTCTTTTTTTTTCTGACAGAATTTTTTGTTGTTGATTTCATTGTTTTAATACATTGCATAGAATATATTCATGTATATTTTTCATTATGTATATAACTGCTGGTAATATTTTATCCTATATGTAATGGGGATGAAAATGTAGAATTTTATCTCATAAAACTATGTATGTTTGTAGTTTAACAGCAATTTTGTTTATTTTACACCTAAGCTGTACATATTTGGGTAGATTTTTTGTTAGATTCCTCAAGCTTGCAAGATCCTAGCTCAGTCTAAAAAATCTTCGATGTTTTTGTAATGCTTTGTAGACACATGACCAGTAGTTGACCAATCAAATTTCAGCTACTGGCACCACTAGCCATAGGGGTTCGGCTAAGCCAGGCAGTAAGGGAAAGCGTAAGTTTATAACCCCGCCTAACTGTGTGGGTCCCCTGCCTAACTTTGTGGGTCCCCTGCCTAACTGTATGGCTCCCTGCCTAACTGTATGGCTCCCCGCCTAACTGTGTGGGTCCCCCACCTAACTGTTGGTTCATTGTTTATGTTGTGTGGTGACTGGTGGTGGTGGTGGTGGTGGTGGTGGATTGTTGCACATTTATTATTGCACATGTGTTGGCACGTACATGGTTATGGGATTTCTTGTTGAAATGGAATGCATGATGTATGCAAATTGTGTTCCAATGACTATTGTTTTGTGGATGCACTGTAGTAATATAAGTGATAAGTAAAATAATCTTGAAAGTGGCTCTAAAAACACATTTAAAATAAAAAGGTTTTTTTTAAAATAAATATTTAAAATACAACAGTATCTATTTATTGATAGTTACAGTTAACTATTGAATTAAAGAAGAATGAAAGAATACCTGTATATTGAACATTCGTAGAATGTAAATCACTGTGAACACAATTTTGCTGTGTTAGCACTTTCACAATGATATTATGTTTATATATATGCACACATACATGTATGTAGACGTAGCGATACATATATACCGTACATATGTTATATTTATATACTGTTCACACTAAGTATGGGATATCTTTAAAATATTATACAGACTGTATACTAATCTTTAACTAAATTCTTCATTTTCTCATCTATATTGACAAAACATGTTCAGATTATATTTTTTTTACCTACCCCACTTATTCATTTCATACTTGAAAGAATATTGATGTTGTTGAAAATTGTCATTAAATAATGGGCAATATTCCTTTGATATTTGTCACATGGGTGAAACATTCCTGCTGCGACATAAAGCAATAATTCAGTTAATCAGTCCGTTGATATTTCTATTATGTAATAGTATAATTTATGTAAATTCCTGCATATTATTTATTATTTTAAATAAGTATAGTCTTTATCGTGTTATTGTATAACCCTACTTTTTGTGAACAGTATGTATTGGAATGACTTATTTAAAAAAATTAAAATTGTATTATTTCAGCCTTATAATATGCTCTACCAACAGAATTCACTCACTACAAACATTCTGTTTGTTTATGAACAGAGATTTATTAACTGTTACCTCTGTTGAGCTGTTAGTAGAGCACACACTTACCTGTTGTTGGTGATATTTAATATTTTCCTATATTTTCAATTTTAATTTCATATGCACATGTTGGTTTTACAATACTTGTTTCATAGCAGTTTTGACTAAATTTCAGTTTCAAATGCAAAGAGCATTCACATTGCTGAGTGTGTCATGGACAGATTATATGTGTTTCTCTGGATAGAATAATTTAATTAAATATAAAAAAGTTGGAAATAAGGAATAAAGTAGACAATTAAGACACATGCTCAGGTAATAATTTATTTTACCATTAATGTTAGATCAACTATATATAGTTTTCATAGCTTAACTTATATTTTACTATGGATGTGAAATTAGTTGCGTCATACTAATCTTACAGGCTATGTAAGACCAATTATACATGAAATCTTCTAATTATCTATTTCCAAAGTACTATTATGTTTTATAATACTAAGGTACAGTTTTAGTTCATCAGAATTATCAAGAGGTTTCCAGAAAATGTCACACATTTTGACAGTTACGAGGTGATGGTTTGCATGCAGTTTCTGTAATGTTGCACATTCTGTTGACTACTAACTAAGACAAGGTTACCATATTGGTCACTAGTTGTTGCACTACACTGCTCATAATACAACAGGCAGGTGCCTTGTCTGTTCAGTGAAGCTCAGAGGTTCTATTCCATGTTGATTTATGGTTCTTCACAGAATCTGTGATGATTTTATGGTTCTTCACAGAATCTGTGATGATTTTATGGTTCTTCTCAGAATTACTGATGATTTTATGGAGCATCTCGTAATTACGATTTTATGGGGCTTCACATAATCACTGATGATTTTATGGCACTTCTTGGAATCGATGGTGATTTTATAGAGCTTCACATATCCACAATGATTTTATGAAGCTTCTGAAATATCACTACCTCACCTGCATGAATTTTTTATCACATTCTAGCTGTTGTAGTAACCCTCAACATTTTCCCATTTGTTATATTGATAAATAGTTAAAATCTGTATAGATAAGATATATTTGTTTATGATAGATAAGAAATGTGGCTAGAATTCAGTATGCATTCTACATGTAAATGTGGTGTAATTTTCTGTGTTCTTTGATTGAAACTTGCTATTTAAGTCTGGACTTTCAAATATTCAATCTCATTTCTATAAACAAAGACCTCATATGGAACATGACTGAACTTCTTAAATAAACATAAGATTATTTGTAATCAAAAATAAAATTCATAAACAAAAAATAATATTAAATTTTTTTTAAATAATTTAAGTTTATAAAAAAAAGAAAGAAAAAAAAAAGAAGAAATTTCATGACCAAAGATTGTTTTAAAATGTTCTTTTGAAAATACTATCTATTATATGCAGAAGTCATGTTTCATAGCTAGGTCCGTTCTCAGTGGATGTAATATATAAGTGGTTGATGTGTTCTGTTCTCCGCACTGATTGTATTAATGATGTGTTTTCTTCTCTCCGCACGCTACCTATAGCGGGCCAACCTGAGGGTAGGTCCTACAGTTTTATACCTCTCGTTACCCCTATGTCTCAGGTTCTGCTTGGTGTTTAAAGGGACCCGAACAGAGGAGTATTTATTATGTGACTGCCTATGGTATGTCAGTTATTATTATTGCCGATATATTTGGAGCTACATTTTGGAAGAATTTACCCTTTAAAAAATTGTAATTGTGTTTTAATGTGACAACACATTCGCCTTCATTTAAACAACATGAGTTACTCCCCTTTGTAATTCTGGGATGGGATGGGGTGGGGCATGCAATTTATTGATAAAACGTCATTTTTGAGAGAATATCACTTTGTGTTTTCTACAATTACGAGTTTCTGTTACCGGTCCCTTTAAACACCATGTTCTGTCCATAGATACCTAAAGCTCCTATCAATTAAAACGCCACTAAATGCATTTTGATCAGTCGCTGAAAAATAATTTATTGGCTGTTCTAAAAGTATGAATATTGTATGCCTAATTTGGTGAATTGTACTTTTATAATTAATCGAAAACTACCTTTTCTCCCAAATCTATTACAAATTGTAATTAAAAGCTTCAAATTGATTGTCCCTAAAACAAGAACACCATTATTTACAACGCTTGTTTTTCTATATATAGTAATAATTCGAACCACAAATAAATGATTTTTTAGACTTCCTGTTCGAATTAATCGGAGCATTATGGTAGCTAGGGCTGTGTTAAGAGTTTTGACTGAATGAATTGATATCGATGAACCAAAGCTGTTCCAGTTGCAAGTTCTGAATGAAAATCTCAATTATCACAGTATACATTGCTATAGGATTTATATATCCGGAACAATGTCCAGAATCGGAATGATTTGTTTTACATCATTACAGATTGTATCTTCTTGGTGACACTTTGCTTTGCCGAAATCTTTATTTCACTATTCTGACTTTAGTTTGTTGTCATATGATTGTTCATGGGTAACTTGCTTGTTAGTGGGTCACACGATTGTTATTGGTGAATAACTTGCTTTACTTGACAATATATACTTACTTGTCAATGGATCCTTTCCAATATGATGGCTTGTCCATTGATGAATGTCTTGAAGGAATTGCAGAATGATGCAATGTGCTTTACTGTTCAGCTTTTATTTGACTTCATTTCAATATAGTTGTGCTTTGTTTTTATTTTTACTTTGCCAGATATTTAATTTCCTGATAATTACCTGACAAGTTTACTAATATGTTGTATTTTTCTTTGTGTGTCTAGGTGAGCCAGAGAAAGTGGAGAATACGTGGGCCAACAGGTGAGATCTATTTTTTTATATAAGAACTATTTTTTCTGTGAGATCTATGTTCTCTTTGATATCTATGTTCTCTGTGAGACCTCTGTTCTCTGTTGAGATCTCTGTTCTCTGTGAGATTTATCGTCCTGTGAGATCTCTGTTCTCAGTCTATCTGATGTTTCAGTTTATACCATGTCCGTGAGTCTTTGTGACATATTTGTGTCTGTCAATGTGATGTCTCTGTCTATGTGCTGTCTCTGGCTATGCGATGTATCTGTCTATCTGATGTTTATATACCATCAGATATATATGTCTATATACCATGTCCGTGAGTCTTTGTGACATCTTTGTCTCTGTTGTGTATGTGATGTCTCTGTCTATGTAATGTTTCTGTCTATCTGATGTTTCAGTCTATACCATGTCCGTGAGTCTTTGTGACATCTTTGTCTCTGTCTATGTGATGTCTCTGTCTATGTGATGTCTCTGTATATGCTATGTTTCTGTATTTGCAACATCTCAGTACATGTAAGTTTAATGTGTTATCAGAGAAGCAACTCCAGATGAGCTGGTAGCTGCGGTCAAGATCCAGAAGGTTCACAGAGGATGCTGGGTCCGGAAATTGAGAGCTGCTCGAACGTCAGGTAAACTACACCACAGCTCTCCCTGAACAAACCTTCATGTTGCCTTCAGAAATAAAATAATTTTGAAAATAGAGCATACTTGTATAGGAATATGATAATGCTCCTTTTTGAGGAAATCATTTCCGTGTTGTTGTTGCAGGGACTGATGAGAACCTGAAAGTAATGGAGCAGCTGCATAAGGCATGGGCTATACTGGAGACAAACGCAGAGGATAACGGTCTCTATCTGTTCAGGTGAATTGCTATAGTTATTTTTATTACTTATTAATACTTTTTTAAAAAAAATACATAATTTTTTTTATTATGATACTTGGAAAACACCACTGAGCAGCAACATTATTATTCTATGCGTTATAGAGTATATCATTGTCATATATTATTATTATTATCATCATTATAAATTAATTTAATCTGTGGCGTTTCACAGGGAGCTGTTCAAGAGAGACCCAGACATCATGTGTCACTATCCGTTCTTCAAGGACGAGTGGAACAAGATCTCGTTCTCAGACTACCGAGGAATATACCCGGACCAGCCTCCCAACACGTGGTTCGTCGTCTTCCGGTGAGCCTCACTTTCATTTTCATGATGTCCACGTGCAAGTCTCCATCTCTACGATGATTCAGGGTGTCGTTTCCCATTGTAGTGATTTATATCTAATACATGGGGACTGTGCATGTACAAGTGCATCATGAAACAATACCCAGCAGACATTTTCATATTCCTCATGATAAAACGTTCACCATTTTTCTGTAAATTTAAACAAAATAATATTTATGTTTTCAGAGATATTTTCTTTGTACGAGAGGAAATGCTTGCCGTCCCGAAGCTGTATGTACCAATCAACACGTGCATGCTGAGAGTCGTCAACAACGACACGTGGGAGGAAATCCCCAGAGTCTTCCAGAAGGTGGCGCCACATGTCTACAAGAAGAACAGGGTCAGTTTTCATCCAAAAATTATTAACTTAAATTATTTTAACTGTTATGTTAGTGCTAGCAGTTTTTAAAGTTCTGTTGATGATATGCACATGATATGATACTTTAACATTACGGTAATGTATTCTATAAATTTATTAACATAAAAGAAAAGACCTGTTGTGTTAGTGCCAACTGTTTTAAATTTGTTGATGATATACAAATGATATAATATTAACATTAATGTATTCTATAAATTTATTAACATAAAACAATTATTTTAGTGCCAACTGTTTTAGATTGTTGATGATATGCAAATGATATGATACTAACGTTAATGTACGCTATCAATTTACAAACATAAAAAAAATACCAGTTATCTTAGAACCAACAGTGTAAACATTCTGTTGCTAACATACAAATAATATGGCACTAACATTTAATGTACTTGTCTTTTTTTCGAAAATTTCCATCAGATAATTCATTTGTGGGCGTGTTGTTGTGTTACAGAAAGGCTACACGTTCGTAGCGGAAGCTCGTACGTTGGACCAGGGTCTGATGAGTGGCAACTGGAGGGTGCGTTTGATTGGCTCCCTGAGTGCTCTCCCTTCCCCTCGCGGCGAGGTCACCAGCTCATTCACGGCCAAGGAAATCAGGGACTACTACGTGCCAAATCCTAAGAATAACATATTTAGGTATGTAGCTAATTTAACCTGCCTCATCCTGTAGACCACTGGAGATGCTAGACGAGCAATATGATTCCAGTAGGAGTATTCATAGCAATAATTGTTTAACCCTCACCCTGCTGGAGCTCTTTTGGGAATCTCCTGTTGCCTTTAGCATGGTTAAATTCATGGTTAAATTCATTAACAAAGATAGTGAAATTCAAATGACTATACATTAATAATAATAAAACTTAATATTAATAATAACAATAATTCTAAAAAATATCTATCAGTTATTATTTATTGGAACCACCCTTCACCATTCCAATAACCTGCTGTAAACTCACCAATCCACCAGTTTGTCAAGGTGATGCTCTACATCAACATATGCATACATAGTAAGCAAGCGTTGAACATGTCTCGCCATAGCCTCCTCGACTCCCACACACACGTATAACGCCCCACGTTTTCCCGCTGCAGGTACACGGTGAAGGTGACGGAGGACCACCTGGTCAGTCTGCAGGTCAACACGTCCAGGAGCGATGTCTACGTCAAACTAGCCGTCCTGGACCACGAAGAGGAGGTGCTGAGCGCCGTGGGCAAAAGTCACGTGGCACTTCCTGCATACATCTTCCTGAAGGACTACAACCCTGATGACCTGGAGCCCAAGAGATCCAACTCCAGGAACTGTGAGTGTCTCCAGTGGTTGTAGTACCTTGTCCTTGTTGGTGTTGCAGTCTTGTTCTAGAACAGGCCCCGACATTACGAAACCTTTCTGAGTACCGATTTCATACTCAACTCAGAATGTTGTTCATAAAACGTCATGTTTTTTAGCATAGCACATGTGTTGAGCACAAAAATGTACTCAGAAAGGTTTCGTTATCTCGGGGCCAGGCCATGCAGATTCATGGTTAAAACATTTTGGCCCACAGTTGTAATTGTAGCTCTGTGATCTTTAGGGAATCAATAGTTGCCTCTAGGATTTGTGAGTGTTTCCAATAGTTGTTGTATCTGGCCATATAGCCTTGTTCCAGGACAGAAGCAGATCCCAGCATTATTACTTACTGTATTAGAATTCCCAGTGGATTTAATACTCGCTGCTCTATTTGGACACATCTAATTGCAACCAGGAGAGATAACGTTATTTCCAAAATACATGATAAGCTCATATAATATAGATTTGGCAATCATCCTACCTATAGAATTGAAAAGTGTGTTATCTGAATGCTACCATGTAGGTCTGATGTGTTGGATATGTCTGGCTGTTTTCAGCAAACCGAGGTGGCAAATCTACGAACACTGCTACTACAAAGGAAACCAAAGGAACGAAAAGGATAGAGTCTGCCAAGAGCAATGAAGGAAGGAATTCTGTGAGTACATTACCCGCACCGCATCTACAGAGTTCAAGTCAGTCAGATGACACTTGTACAATGTATGTCACTTCCTTAAAGGCATAATATCACAGATAGCTATGGTTGTTTTGGACTAGTTCTTAGCTACATCTGCAAAGTACATTCACTTGATATACATAAAAGCATGTTTGTACTTTCAAAAAGCTTTCCACCAATGTGTGGTTGACAAATCCCCCACTGCAATCCCAAGAAAGACAACCTGAATATGGTCCGTATGTGTTTGCAGTGTTTACTTCATTATATATCATCCATATTATGGCTACAGTTGTTGCAGGTTTCTTCATGTTATGTCATTGTTTCCTTCAGAGAGGAAGTAACCATTCTGACGGTGAATTCGAGATGGAGGAGAGGAGTACAAAGGTTAGATTGAGAAGCAAGATGATCTCTTGTCTTTTATCTAGGAGCAGTTTAGTTCTTTGCACTATAGATCTGCAGAATGTCACTTTTTCTTATAAACAAATTCTATCCAACAGCAGTTATTGTTCTTTGCACTATCTGCAGAAGGTCATTTTTTTATGGACCAATTATATCTAGAAGCAGTTATATTTGCACTGTATTAGGTCATGCTCTTCTATATACTAATTTTATCCAACAGCAGTTGAAGTTATATTTCCACTATCAGCAGAAGGTCACTTTTTCTTATAAACCAATTCTATCCAACAGCAGTTATCTGCAGAAGGTAATAATGTAGCGCTATGAGCGTGATTCTGAAGTTTGGCGCAATATAGATGTTCACATTATTATTATTATTAGTCATAGTACTTCTTTGATTTGCACAAGGTCTCTTTCTGAGCCAATTTGATCCAACAGCAGTTATGGTTCTTTAATTGCACTATCTGCATGAGCTCTAGCAGTATTGTCTGCGTGTTTCAGCCACACAAGTACATCATCCAGGCCACAGTGTTGAAGGACAGCTGGCCTCTCACGGAGAAGGAATGGATGTTTGTGCAGACTCTCAAAGAACAAGAGAAGAATGAACTGAAAGGTGACGATTTCCATGATATCATCTTCACTTTTACAGGGATCGAAATTAAAACTAGCCTGCTAGCCTGGGCCATTTCTCCCAATGATAAAAGTATCCTAAAGACTAGTAGAAATTAATAACATTTGTTATTTATATCACTATTCGGGCCAGTAGGTTTTGAAGTTAGTGTCTATCGCTGCATTTGGTTCATACTTCCATGACCTTGATCTTGCAGTTGCCTTCATCCGAGAGCGAGCCCACTCCCCTCCCAAGGAGAAAGCACCCGCCGGGGGAGGCAACAAGGGGAAGCAGGGGAAGGGTGGC
Source organism: Lepetodrilus galriftensis (assembly GCA_032361785.1). NCBI lineage: Eukaryota > Metazoa > Mollusca > Gastropoda > Lepetellida > Lepetodrilidae > Lepetodrilus > Lepetodrilus galriftensis. The sequence continues at coordinate 6,669 of JAUTBZ010183872.1, read as the reverse complement.
AAGGGAGATAAGCAGAGCAAGGACAAGGACGCCAAGGGGTCACGACCTCCATCGCAGCAATTTGACACCAACAAGTCTCATTGGACGTTCAGAGTCGTCAGCGATGCCAGTGCCACGGTGAGTGTCCAATCAGATTGCTCAGATCAGGTCACATGACAAACACGTTGATTGTCTAAAAGTTAGCTTTGATGCGATAGATGAAATTGGAAGTAATAAGTCTCTTACTGGTTTGTCTAGCTGTCTGTTTGGAACCCTCAGATAATAAAATAAAATGGTTATGGTTTGTAATGATGCAATGTTGGAGTGCCTTTGATTCAATAACAGAGAACCTCAGATGCAATGTCAAGAGTGCTTCTGATGCAATGCTGTGGTTCCTCTGGTGTAATATTAGAGTGCTTCAGATGCAATTTCAGAGTGCATCGGATGCAATTTCAGAGTTTTTCTGTTGCAATACTGGAGTTCCTCATGCAATGCTGTATTTACTGTGATGCAATGCTGTATTTACTGTGATGCAATGCTGTATTTACTGCGATGCAATGCTAGATTTACTGTGATGCAATGCTGTATTTACTGTGATGCAATGCTGTATTTACTGTGATGCAATGCTGTATTTACTGTGATGCAATGCTAGATTTACTGTGATGCAATGCTGTATTTACTGTGATGCAATGCTAGATTGCCTCTAATGAAACTCAGATTTAATGCTGAAATGTTTCTGTTGCAATGCTGGAGTTCTTCATATACAATTTCAGAGTGCCTCAGATGCAATGCTAAGAGTTCTTCATGCAATGATGGCGTTCTTCAGTTGGAGTGCCTCATACATGGGTGCTGGGGCCGTATTCATAAAAGGGCTTAAGTCAGTTTTTGATGATTAATATATAGCAAAAACTGACTTAAGCCCTTTTATGAATACTGGTCCATGAGTTCTCCTGATTCAATGCTGGAGCATCAGATGCAATGCTAGAGTACGCTGGAGCATCAGATGCAATACTAGAGTCGGTCCATGAGTTCTCCTGATTCAATGCTGGAGCATCAGATGCAATGCTAGAGTTCCTCTAATGCAATTAGACTAAGGCCTGCAGCCTCAGATTTAATGCTGGAATGTTTCTGGTGCAATGCTAGGGTTCCTGTGATGCAATCCTGAATCCTGAATGCTTACACTACAAAACTACGGTGCTTCTGACTTCTGTTACAGGAGGACATCGACATCCGGAAGGACACGGAGCGAGCTGACGAGATCCGAGCTTTGAAGAAGGCATGGGAGGACGCAGAACCAGGTCGAGCTGCCAAGGTGTGTACAGAAGGATTAGTGTTGTAATACAGGACCAACATAGGAATACTGCCTGAATGTGCCTGGAGTCGGCCAGCAACTTGCCATACTTAGAGTGGCTGATGGACTAATGGTTGTGATGACTAGGATAGATCTGATGGTTGTGCAGTGGCAGGAGGGACAGATCTATGACAGTGGGTGGTAGGCCAATGGTTGTGATAACTAGGACATATCTGATGGTTGTGCAGTGTCAGGCAGACATATATATATGACAGTGGGTGGTAGGCCAATGGTTGTGAGAACTAGGACATATCTGATGGTTGTGCAGTGGCAGGAAGACAGATATATAACCGTGGGTGGTAGGCCAATGGTTGTGAGAACTAGGACAGATCTTATGGTTGTGCAGTGGTAGGTTGTCAAACTTTGCGACCAATCGTCCTTGGGTGCCGGCAGTAATGTCCACATAAGGGTCGTACTGGTAGTTGGAGCCTAAATCTAGGTTTACACCATGTTCTACTATAGTAAAAGCATGGTGTATGCCTAGATTTGGGCAAGGACTCTAGTACAGCTCTTCTGTAGTCCGTAGCAGAATTGATGTGATGTAGATTGTAAGAAGTTTATTTTCACCTTTCAGGCGCTACAGTCTCGGTTAAAGTACCTCAACTCGCACATGATCAAAGTGGTATCAGAGGGGGGAGACGAAGTAAAGGAAGAGCCACCGAAGGAAGAGGAAGTTCCACAAGGGGAGGAGTTGTCATCGCAGACTCCGATGTCGTTCATGGACCAGCCAGATGGAGAGCTGTCCCTGGAGCCCCCGCCTCCGCTCAGTCCTAAAGAGATCCTCCAGCCGTTTGATTTCACACCATTCATTAAGTGAGACCCCATTGCTTCTGAGCTCATTGCAGACTTCATGACAATTAAAGGTGTACTTGTAAGAAATTATTCTCAAGATGCTGATTTTAAATTTTACAGTGGACTAAAATACAATTAAAATAATTTTTCTTTAATTTGTTGTTATATGGATTGCATTTGCTTTGATGATGAAACAATTAACTTCACATCATGGGACTGAATTAATTACTGTTTCTTGCCACAGGAAAACAACCGACCACCCGAAGTATTTAGACGAGAGGGAGCTGCAACTGCTGATGGAAGAGAAGCAGAAGGAGATCGCGGAATATAAGATGTTCCGCGAGGCCGTGGAACAGTGGAGGGAAGAAGACCGACAGAACCGGAACATGATCAAAATCAAGCAGCTGGACCAAGCAGAGGAACTCCAGGTATGAGAACGTTCGCTTCCAGGAACACGATGGCTGTCGAGCCAGTTTTAAAATTGTAATTAATGTACAGGCAAATATTTGTAGTATAGGTTACTATTATTAAAAGAAGGTATATTATTAATTTCAAATGAATATAGTGAGATGATTGAGATACAGATATTGAGATTACTGAGATACTTGATACAGATATTGAGACAAGTAATACAGATATTGAGATGATTGAGATAAGTGATACAGATATTGAGATAAGTGATGCAGATATTGAGATAAGTGATACAGATATTGAGATAAGTGATACATATATGGAGGTGATTGAGATAAGTGATACAGATACTGAGATAAATCACGTTGCAGGTGAGCTACAGTGCCTTTAAGTCGAATATATATTGTTCAATTTTCCTTTAAAAAAAATTCTAATGTCATTAATTACATTAAAATTAAGATGTTTTTACCTTTTACATTACTACATGTCTTTCCTTTTACCATTACTGGTTAGTTCACATTTTCATTCATAGGTTATCAACATGTGTTGTTTATGATCAAGATTATCATAAATTGATGCTTTAAATAATTACTCTGAATTACTTTCTACGTAGGCTGCGATGGATAGTGAAAGGGAGGCTTATCATTTGGCCATAGAAAACTATAGTAGAAAGTGTCTAGCCATGCAGTCCTTGTTTAGTGATTTCGGAAGCAGTTCGGTTCAGTCCATTCATGATTCTGAATTGGAGTTTATAGCTTAGTTGTCACCACACCCGAGTTAGTTGTCTGTCACCCACTTGGTAGCTTTATGATGTCACCTGCTAATGAGTGAATGTCACCACTGTCTCCCACGACCCCCACCCACTCCCGCAGAAATAGGACTTGTTCCCGCCCCCAAACCCCAACCACAAACTCCATCCACAAAACCCAACTAACAATCGACTTGGTTATCTTACCAACTTGCCCATAAAGCTGCGTGATATGGTTCTACTTGAATGTGTTTGCAGTGGCATGTTAGATAGTGATTGTAGATAGTAAAAGCACATTCTTGACAGACATTTTAACATTAAATTTAACACAATTATTATTTAAAATCAAGTCTTAAATCATGTATACACACTTTTCTACTAATACTTCATAATCATTCGATCTAATTCAATCTAACCACACGACATTCACACTATTTCTTATACTGCATGATCTAGAAAAATTAATATATTTGAATGGAGTTACCTCCCTTTGATCCCTAATGGGGTTACCTCCCTTTGATCCCAAATGGGGTTACCTCCCTTTGATCCCTTAGTTTCCCAGTTTTTATCCCACCACTCCTGTTTGTTTCGTTCGCAAGGCGGCACTTGACGCAGACAGAGATGCCGTCAATGCTCTGCGTGAGGCGTTCCGTCAGACGTATCTGGAGGCGGAACAAAAGCGTCTGGACGAGATCGCCGCGGCAGAAGCTCTGTTGAGAGCGGAGCAGGAGGCGAAGTCGCCGAAAGGAAGGAAAAGCGCAAAAGGAAAGAAAAGCCCTGCAGGAAAGAAGAAGAAATAAGATTTTAATAACAAACCATGTAAAAACTTTTATGAGATCTGTGATACAGTTTTGATTACTATTTGATTTAATTGATTTGAAACTTTAAATACAGCATTTTACATGTATTTCTATTTCAATGGGTTGATGCCGGCATCAGAGACATCTTGTCAGAAATCTTGTAAAATTTGGCATGGTTTTTTTCCCTACTGCCGCTTCTTGTGTGAAAGTGTGTATATTGTAACGATCTCCATTCAGTCAAAGTTTAATGGTCAATGTTTCTGTCCATATTGTGGCGTTGTGTTTACAGCATAGTTCAAGGGAACAATGTAGAACACTGCCTGTGAAGACGAGCTTACCGCTCACGTTTTATCTGTGATAATTGATGTCGGAGTCTAATGCTTTATTCTGGCTCAAATACATGCTTAAACATTCCACACTGTAACATATCATGTCGCCTGCCTTCTACTTATACATGTAAACAATAATATCCAATTTTCGTCTAGGAATTTGTGTGTACATGCTTATAACATTCCACACTGTAACATATCATGTCGCCCGCCTTCTACTTATACATGTAAACAATAATATCCAATTTTCGTCTCGGAATTTTTATGTCCACACTGTAACATATTTTGTGTACATGCTTAACCCTCTCCATTCTGGAGGCAACCGGGGATGCCCTAAAGAGCGGTACCTGCGTCTAATCCAGCAGGGAGAGGGTTAAACATCCCATGCTGTAATATATCGTGTATCCTGCCTTAAAAATAATGTCCAATATCGTCTCTAGGACTTTATTTATGTATTGTATAATTATTTATTGATATTATACCAGTCACAAGGTTATTTGTATTGATCTGTAACTTTACAATAACGAGAGCCTCGTGACTGATGTCAATCTCATGATCCTGTAAGTACTTACAATTGTAAATACATGTACATTGTATGTATAAAGCCTTGTATGTATAAAAGCAGTGATAATGTTATTGGTCCACAGGCATTTCATCATTGTTATTCTGTATGCTTTGCGTAATTACCACCAAAATGTGACGCTTTTGAAATATCATTCTTAATGTCATTAATTTCTTAGACGTTGTATGTCAGATGTGTTATTTTCCACACTTCAGCATTGAATCTGCCTTAACTCTCTGCCTGCTGAAGGCAACCGGAAATGCCCCAAAGAGCAGTGCCTGTACCTAATCCAGCAGGGAGAGGGTTAAATGTTTGCCTTTTAAAGTTTCTCAACCATGAATTTAATTATTGATGCTTTTATCCTGAATCTGGAAAGAGTTTCTCTTTGTATACAAGTGGTACTAGTATTTGAAGGAAAACACATTTAATGAATAATTGTTTCTTACAAAAATCTTGTTCTCTTTTCATTCCATAATTCAATACCAATCTAGTATGAACTAATTCTTTAAGATACATTTCTTTGAAAATTAACTTTAATCCTAAAATTATGATGCCAACTACCTGTACATGTAAATTTTCTTGATATTTTTCTATTAAATGAGCTTCCTTACTTTATACATATTTATTGAAATGCATTAAGCAATATAAGTACAATATCATAAATACGATAATCATAACCAGGCAATATGGTTAACTTGTCGTCTGACAAAACAAATTCAACCTACATTATACCAAACCTGCATGAAACATTATGCATAAATTTGCCTTTATTGTGAGAATATATGCAAACAGTCATATTTGTTTGCCGATTCTTGCTCAAAATTTTACAAACCAAACTATTAAAAGTATTTAATTAATATTGAATTGATGTTGCTGTTAGATAACTTTATTGTTCAACTCTATAACAGAAGTCTTTAATGTTTTTCTTGTCCAATTTACTGTCGTAGTCAAAGGACAAATAAATGTAGTGCCTTTTTTTTTCTTCAAATTTGTGACCTTATCAAAACCGATCCATGACCTTTGACCTTGTTGTCGAGGCAATGACCCTTAATTCATGCTTCTCCGTCCTTGTAAGAACATATCGAACCAATCCGTCCCAAATCCAATGATTGGACGTTCCGTAACCGATGACGTCAGTTGATTGGCCCTTCATTTCCGTCCTGTAATTAAGTGCCCTCTGGTGGCTGTTTTTTGCAAAATGTCGATAAGTGTTGTTGTGATCGGTGTTGTTCAGCAGGGCCTTGCGTCAGTCTCCTTCTTTAAATTCCCGATGGCAGTAATTTCACACGTGTGGCCTTACTCATTGTATGATAATTTTGTAGTAGTTTCTCACTGTACATAAATAGTCTCGACACCCATTACCACGCACCCCAATTCTCTGCATTGAGTGAGTGCTTTATTTCTATCTTGTACTGCATACGTGTGTGTGTTTCATATAAATGTTTGATGGTAAATAAAATTGTCACTGATCTACGTTGTATGTATATTGTTATTTTTATTTTTATGAATAAGGCCATAGTTATTTGATTCCCTACTGGTTTGCAGATCGGCTGACCCGAATTTTGGAAAAAATATATATTTTTTTTATTATAATAATTTCAGTGTATTGGTTTATTGAATTTTAAAGGCATAATATCACAGATATGTATGGTTGTTTTGGACTAGTTCTTAGCTATAACTGCAAAGTACATTCACTT
>JAUTBZ010183871.1:0-41973 GCA_032361785.1 Lepetodrilus galriftensis | reverse complement strand
GTGATGGGGTTCGCAGTCTTCTTATTATGGCGCCGAAAACTCTATTCGAACACTTACGTCTTATGGGCAATTCTTCTACTCTTTCCCTTCCCCTATATTGCAAATACCACGGGTTGGTATGTCGCTGAATTAGGTCGACAACCGTGGCTGGTTCATGGACTGATACGCACGAGCGAGGGAATATCACCGACGGTTTCGTCAGGAAACACGCTATTCACCCTTTTGGGATTCATGGGATTATACATGTTATTAGGAATATTGTTTTTATTCCTTGTTGGTAAAACGATTTACGTATTTCAACACGAGGAGGAATAAAATGGAAACCTTTTGGTACATAATTATAGCGATTCTCCTCAATGTATTTTTCGTCCTTGATGGCTACGATTTTGGGGTGGGAATTGTTCATCTCTTCTTCACGAAAACCGAAAAGGATAAAGTCGTGGTCGCTAAATCGGCAGGGTTGTTTTGGGACTCCAACGAAGTGTGGTTAGTCGCAGCTGGTGGAATGCTCTTTATGGCTTTCCCGATTTTTTACGCTTCTGTGTTTAGCGGTTTTTATCTCTCTCTTATCATCGTTCTTTGGTTGATCGTATTCCGCGCGATTGGCTTAGAGTTTCGAAACCAATTCGACCTCCCCCTTTGGAAAAGTTTTTGGGACACCGCCTTCGGCGTTTCGAGTCTACTCCTAGCTTTATTTTTCGGCATCGCACTCGCCAACATTGTCCGTGGCGTTAATCTTGGAGCCGTTCAAAACGGAGTTTCACTTTATGAGGCCCATTACTTTTTCCTTCCACTTTGGACGGATCTAAATCCCTCAAACCCAAACCCCGGAGTCATAGACGGGTTTACTATTATCGTCGGTATGATTTCTATAGTTCTACTAACGATACACGGTGCGAACTGGATTATTCTAAAGACCAATGCCTCAATTAATTCCTTTCTTAAAGTGTTTATCGTTCGACTAAATATCGTACATTTATTTCTAACCCTTCTCGCTCTATGGGTAATCTCAACTATCAAACCTTCTTTTTTTGAGAATTTTTATAATAACCCTGCGTTCCTTTTCTTTCCGATTATCTATGCATTGGGGACGATGGGACTTTTCCTCGTTCCACGTCTAAGTAACGATCTCTACGGAATTTTAATCTCTAGTAGCGTTATTGTTGCAGGAATAATGTCGTCCTTACTCTCCATTTTCCCCGATGTTCTTCCTTCGACCAACAAGGTGAATGGGCCTTTGACGATATATAATACCGCAGCTGGAGAATACGCACACTCCGTCGCACTCCCCTGGGGTATCACGGGTATGATTCTCCTCCTTATATATTTCGTGGTTCAACGACGCCTTAATGCAGGAAAAATAGACGACATGGACTATGGACATTGATATGAACCCCTCATTAATTTCCCTTTTTAGTATTCTTTTTGGCATCGTAGGTGCGAATATTTATGCAATGATCTTCAAAAAATATAGCCTCGGGTTTACTGGAAATACCATCGCCGGTGTCTTCGGCAGTATCCTTCTTATTAAATCGATTGGTCGTTTGGGGATCGATCCAAACTCTATCTACCTCACCAAGAGTTTGCTCCTTCTCATGGCTAACCTGACGCTTTCCTTTGTGGGCGGTCTCGCAGTGTTCCCCTTATACTTGATACGTCGAAATATGATTCCCAAAGGATCAATTTCGGAAGGCTAAAAAGCATAGAATTTTGCACTTGTTGCCTAATACCCTAATTACGATATTATCAGCTTCATCGAAAAAATTGGAGAACGATGTTCGATTACTATTTCACAAGCCAAATCACCCAACAAGATAACTACTATGAAGAGGGAATGATCAAGAGTACAAACGCACGGATCCTGCGTTTTCTCTTGTGCTTAGTCTTGCTAACCCTGGTAATAATTCCCCGACTAATTTCTGTCGACCTCCAAACCCACGCGCCGAATTTATTTGCGATATGCGGATTCACTATCGTCGTAATTTCAATCCTGATGACTGCATTATTCGAAAGGAAACACCTCGTCGCGAAAGTAAACCACGATACAATCCTAATTTCCTATCGTTCCCACGTCAGCATTCAAAGGAGCTTCGATTTAGATCTCAAAAAAATGGAACTTCTTTTCAAATACTCGGTTCAACTTAGTGACGATAGCCATATACCTCTTCCTCGTTTGTATACCACTATCCCGGACCCCGTACATTTGGACCAAACCCCCCTCTCCTATACTCCCTTTGCACTTTTTTTGGAAAAACATATGGACCGCGTCCATCACCCGGAACATAGCTTGAAATTCGAAAATACTGACGAAGAAAACGAAGAAAGCCCCGCGGTCCAAACGATAAAATCCATCGCCGAAGCTTAGTTTAATGTTTCCCCGTGGCGGAAAATTTCGGCTAAATCATCGACATCGTAAAAGTAAACCTGCTTACAGAACTGGCAATCGATATTGATTTGCTCCCTCTCCGAAATTAATGCTTTGGCGTCCACTAAACCGAGACTTCTCACCGCTGCTTTTCCTCTTTCTCGGGAGCAACCGCATTCGAAGCTTACGAAATGTGCGTCAAAAACTCGGACGTTTTCTTCATGAAAAAGACGATGTAAAATCTCATGGTTTGAGAGCATCAATAACTCTTCATCCTTCACAGTTTTAAAAAGATATTGGATACGAAGATAGTCCTCGTCCTCAATTTGCAACGAACCTTCAGACGCTGAGAGCGGCATCGCTTGAATCATCATTCCACTCGCCGATTCTTCGTTCACAGCCAAATGAATCGCCGTTTTAATTTGCTCTGATTTTTCAAAATAGTCTTCAAGACCTTTTATGAAATCGTCATTTTCTAAGTTGATAAAGGATTGGTAAGCGTTGCCTTTTTTGGGTTCGATCGTGAGCGCCAACTTCGCATTTTCGAACAAGGCAAGATCAGGATCGAAGCTGTCAACGTATCGACAAACACCTCTGATCGTGGAACGATTTTTACATTCAGCCATCATCAAACTGACTTGTCCTTCTCCCTCGGCCTGTAAAATCAAACTCCCCTCAAACTTCAAGGAGGAACTCAACAAAGTTACCGCAGCGAGAAACTGACCCAAGCTTTCTCGAATTTTTTCGGGATAATTCTGGCGTTGAATACAATCTCGAAAACTATCGTCGAGGTGCACGATTTGGCCACGAATCGCTAATTTATCAAAGAGAAAAGATTGGTACTGGTCTTTATCATTCATGCCGTCTACCTACCTCGCTTTTTCCATATGGTCCAGGACCTAAACTTAGATCTCTTCTTGGGCCACCTCTCCTCCAAATATACTATAGACGCTCGGCAAAACGAAAAGGGTCAAAAAGGTCGCAGTAATGAGTCCGCCAATAACCACAGTCGCAAGAGGCTGCTGTACTTCCGCGCCCGCGCTGCTCGACATTGCCATCGGCAAAAAACCAATGCCGTCGGTGAGCGCCGTCATCATTACCGCTCTTAAACGGATGCGTGCGCCTTTCTCTGTCGCATCAAATAGGGACAATCCCTCACTCTGTAAGTCACGAATATAACTCACCATAACCACACCATTGAGCACCGCGATTCCGGATAGAGCAATAAAACCGATGCCCGCAGAAATCGAAAAGGGCATGGAACGAAACCATAGAGCTAAGATTCCGCCCACCGCGGCCATCGGAACATTCAAATAAATGATCAGCGCGGGTCGGAAAGACCCAAAAGTCGTGAACAATAATAAAAATATAAGCAGCAAAGCAGTAAACACCGCTACCGAAAGTCGTGAAGTGGCCTCTTCCAAATTCTCGAACTGGCCTCCCCATTTTGCAAAATACCCCGCCGGAAATTTAACCTCCGACTTTACTTTTTTCTGTGCTTCTTGCACAAAGCTAGCAAGGTCTCTACCACGTACATTAACTTGTACCGTCATCCGCCGTTGAGCCGCATCCCGGCTAACCACTGCCGGTCCTTCCTCCTCAACAATGCGGGCCACTTGACCTAGCGGTACACGCTCCCCGCTTGGCGAGGAAATCAATAAAGACTTCAACGAAGCCACGCTTTTTCGAGCCTCCTCCTTTAAACGAACTTGTAAACTAAAGCGTCGCTGTCCTTCAAAAACCGTTCCGACTTGCCTTCCCCCAATCGCGGCTACTGCATCCAAAACCATTGCCGTATTTAGCCCATATCTCGCTGCCCGACTGCGATCCACAACGATGCGCAACGAGGGTAACCCCGCAACTTGATCCGCGTTAACATCTGCGGCCCCCGGAATGGTGCGAAGAACTTGCATGACCTCCTCTCCCGTTAGCGCGAGTTTTTCAAAATCGGGTCCGTAAATATTTATCGCAACATCAGATCTCACACCACTAATCAGTTCGTTGGTTCGAAGTTCAATAGGCTGGGAAAAAGAATAATTCTGCCCCACAACTTCCTTTTCCAATTGAGCTTCGATTGCTTCTACGAGCTTTGCTTTTGTACGTCCTGGAGTCCACTCTTCTTTGGGATTCAACATCAAATAAATATCCGAGATTTCTACACCCATCGGATCCGTGGCGACCTCCGCTCTTCCCGTTTTTGAAATCACGGTATCAATTTCTTTGGGGAATGCGTTTTTCAAAACCCGTTCAATTCTGCCTGTGGCGCGTATCGATTCTTCTAAAGAAACCGAAGGAGGACGAACAGCCTGCATCGCGATCGCTCCCTCATCCAAAGTCGGTATGAACTCGGTGCCCATACTTTGTCCAACGACCACACCCACAACAAGTAAAACAAGGGAGAGACCCATTACCCTTTTGGGAGACTTTAATGCCAAAGATAAACCAGGTTCGTATAGCTGACGGAAGAACCTCGCAAGCCAAGGTTCTTTCTCATTCAAACCTTTCCGATAAATCCAAGAAGCGCCGACCGGGACCAAAGTAAGGGCAAGCACAAGAGCTGCGGCGAGTGCCGACAATACCGCGATTGCCATAGGAATAAACATTTTCCCTTCAATCCCTTGAAGGGTCAGAATAGGCATATAAACGATCATGATAATCGCGCTTCCAAAAAGAACCGGGCGTATCACCTTAGTAGTTGCACTTCTTACTATTTTTTTAACTTCTTTATCACCTTTAACTTGTGTCTCAGAAAGGCGACGTGACACGTTTTCGATGACAACGATCGCCCCATCGATGATCAGGCCAAAATCAAGAGCCCCTAGGCTCATTAAATTTCCGCTTACACCGAAAAAGCGCATCGAAATAAAAGTAAACAATAACGACAAAGGGATCACCGCAGCGATCAAAATACCGCCTCGGATATTGCCCAGTAAAAGAAGAAGTATAATTATTACAAGAACACCCCCTTCTATAAGATTTGTTACCACTGTACTGATCGTACGATCCACGAGTTCGGCGCGATCATAATAAGTCTCTATGCTAACGCCCTTGGGAAGACCCAAGGAAATATCTTGAAGGCGTTTTCGCACCGCTTTTGAAACTTCTCCCGAGTTCGCTCCCATCAACATCATCACGGTTCCAGTAACGACTTCTCCTCTACCGTCCCTTGTCACAGCCCCCTGCCGAACCAAAGGCGCAAACGCAACGCTTCCAATATCTTTCACAAAGATCGCCCTTCCATCCTCCCGCGTCGCGATCACCACATTGCGAAGGTCCTCCAAGTTCCGTATTAAACCCTCGCCTCGAATCACTCGCTGCTCCCCTCCTCTTATGATATAACCCCCACCTTCATTGGCGTTGTTCTTTTCCAAGGCTTCGAAAACATCTTGGAGACCCAAGGACAAAGCGTTCAATCTATCGGGGTCAACTTGAACTTCGTAGGTTTTTAATTCTCCTCCAAAAGCGTTGACTTCAACCACGCCTGGAATCGGACGAAGTTGAAAAGCTACATACCAATCCAAAATCGTTCTCAATTCCATCAAGGTATAACAACTTTCTAAATCTTCCCCTTCACACATTTTATCTGCACGAACTTCAAAATGATATATCTCTCCGAGACCGGTTGAAAGCGGTCCCATCTCGGGCGAACCGTATTTAGAGGGAATGGATTCTCGGGCTTGCGTAAGCTTTTCGGAAACCATTTGTCGAGCTTTTAGGATGTCGGTCCCTTCATCGAATACCACGGTGATCGCAGAAAGACCAAAACGCGAAATGCTTCTTACTTTTTTCACGCTAGGGAGACCACTCATGACCATCTCGATGGGAACCGTCACGTACTGCTCAACCTCCACCGGGCCTAGAGCCGGCGAATTCGTGAGGACCTGAACTTGAACATTGGTCACATCTGGGACCGCATCGATCGGAAGTTGCTGTGCAGCTCGAACGCCTATAGCGCCGATCAGTAACACCACAAATATAATTAGAAATCTATTCCGAAGACAGAATACAATAAACTTATCTACCATTTCTGCCCTCTCAATGTGCATGACCATGACCAAGCTCACTTCGCATAAGCTCTGACTTCAAAACAAAGGAACCTGATGTCACTAGAGAATCACCTTCTTTTAATCCTTTTAGGACTTCTATCAGTTGACCATTTTGCTGACCTAAAGTTACCGCCCTCATCTCGAATTCGCCCGGTTCACGGCCAGGTACAAATACAACATCCCGTTCTTCGATCCGCTGAACTGCGTTCTGATGAATCAGCACCCCCGTTTTGCTCTCTTCTTCATGAGGACTCAAATACAAGGAACCGAATAAACCGGGTCTCAACAAACCCTCTTTATTTTCTAGTTCGACACGAATCGGAAGTGTACGAGTAGTTTCGTCGAGAGTAGAACTTAAGTAATCGACTTTACCTTCCCAGCTTCGTCCAGGGTAAGCATTAAGTCTTAGGATTGCCTTCATTCCCGTTTTAAGTTGAGATATTTTCTGTTCATAAACGCGTCCGATAATCCAAACACGAGACAGGTCAGCAACGATAAAAATTGTTTTATCCGGAGACACATTTTCGCCCCTCGTCGCATGACGTTGGATGATTTTCCCATCAATTGGACTCTGTAAGCGCAGGTCCGATCCTCGCCCTCCCGTAGCTCCGAAAACACGCAATTTTGAAATAGCCGCACTTCGTTCCGCTTTTGCTTGTTGGTAGGCAAGTTTAGCTTCTATAAGACTACGTTGGGAGTTAATACCCTCTTTGCGAAGTTCTTTTTGCCGTTCATAAGTCTGTTTAGCTGCATCTCCCAATGTACTAGCCCGCGACAACTCCGCGCGTACTTGACCTAAACGCACACTGCGGAGCTTCGCCAGTTGCTGATTGGGTTTGACCAAGTCGCCCAATTTAGCGTCGACGCTGATTAGCTTACCGTCAACAAGCGGACTAATATGGGCCACTCTATCCGGATTCGCTTGAACTTCGGCTGGGATCTTTATGGTGGAAGCTATTGACCCAGATTGAACTTTTGCGACTTGAATTCCGCTTCCCCGGAGGGCACTTTCGGAAAGATGTACCACGCCTTCTTCCTCCTCGTGTTTGTCCTCTTCGTGTTCGGCTCCTTCTTTATGTTCATCTTCATCTTCGTGTTTTTCATCTTTCTCCACGTGTTTGGAGTCCCGTTCAGAGTGCCCTGAACCTATGAGAGGAACTTCTTTGCAATTCGATAAAGTAAATATAGTTACGACTAAAATTAATATTTTCATGGTGTATTCTCTTCAAATAACTCAGTCCCAACCAATCCCTCAAGAGCCACAGCGGTCTCGTGATAAAGAACTTTAGCGTTCATATAATGAGCTGATGCATTGAGTAATCTTTGACGTGTTTGGGACACTTGATGCACATCCACTTCTCCGAGTTCAAAAGCCTTTTTTAAATATACAAGATTCTTTTTAAGGTTGGGGATCACGTTGGATTCATAAAGCTCTTTCACTTTTTTCGAACTCTTAAAAGCCAATAGCGCGGTTAGAAGCTTACCTTTTAATTCAGCAGATTCTTTCGTGCGTTGGCTATCTGCGATCCATAATTGTGCATTTGCTTTTCCTCTTTCTGCCTGATTTCCTTTCCAAAGTTGAAGGGGAAAGGAAAACTGGACGGAGAGAATATTTGTATCAGGATCATTCTCTTGCAAAGATGATTCTTGAGCATAAGACAATCCTAAGGCCAAATCCGACCATGCTTCTTTGTCTCGCAATTCGACCTTGCTCAAACCGGCTTGAACCGCGATTTCGCGAACCCGAAGAGAAGGATGGTGCGTGGCCATCATCTGTAGAAGTTCTTCCTCGTTAGGAATGGGGCTTAAGATCGGGAGATGACCTACAATTTCTGGTAGCTTCGAAGTCGGCCAACCGATCAGCGTAGCCAAACCTAATAGTAAACTCGACTCCATTTTCTCCGCTTCAATTAAACTTTCAAAAGTTTGCGCCAAGTCCGCGTCAGCGACCAAAAGTATTAATGGTGAGGATTCCCCGATTTCGACTTGTCGAGACGCAATTTCTCGAAGTGATTTAGAAAAAACGACGAACTCTGTCGCTTGCTTCAGTCTTTCTCTTACAAGCAATAGGTCGACAAAAAGCCGGTGCACTATGACATGAAGGGCCCAGCGTTGCGCATTCAAAGTCGCTTCAGCTAAACGTTCGTCGTCCTTTGCGGCTTCTAAGCGCGCTTTTCCCTGGCCCGCTATCTCAAACTTTTGGTTTAATGACGCTCCAAAATCAACTCCACTTTTCTCGCCGGAAAGACGCGTTCCCACCGAGATACTTAACTCTGGATCATTCTGGAATAAGGTGTCTACACCGATTCGAGTAGCGGTATATAGTTCCCTATTTGCTAGATAGGTTTTGATACTGGGAGCATGTGTGTCAGCGAAAACGAGGAGCTCGTCCAAAGTAATAGACTTTACCTTTTTAGGGTCGACTAAAATCGCCTCGGGCAAAAAGGGATCTGCAATTTCAGAAGTTGAAAAAACTTCGTTTTCAGGTTTTTTCTGGCTCCCCACACACCCGCTGCTACTACCGGCGATAGTAATTAAGATTAACCAAATTCTAATCGATCTCATATTTCCTCGATCCTACAAGTTTAGATGTAGAGTTCGTTCTACGATATAATGAAAATGCTCCAGAGCGCCGAAGCCTTCCATGTGGGGGAAGAAAACAACGATGGCCAAAACGATGATAAGTAGGATTTGACCCACGCTTCTTTTGGGAAGAGTTGGGCCGTACATAAGCAAGGCTACACGAAGCTTTATAATTTTGTGTTCAAAACCACATAAGCGTGAAAGCCCAAATGCGGTTTCATTGCTCCCTGGAAAGCGGGCCGCAAAAACGATGCTTTCGGCTAAAGCCAAAGGCTCCCCGCCCTCTAGAACCGCTTCGGAGTCACACAAAGCTTCTCGCGCGGATTGCCAATATGCGAACTCTGGGAGAAGAAGGAATCCGAGGGGATTCAAACTTAAAGCCAACCGTGCAATGAAAGCACGTAAAGTATCGAAACCTTTAATATGAGCTTTTTCGTGCAATAAAGAAGCGTGAATCATCGCGTTATCCGCATTATTAACGAATGCAGTGTTGATAATAATTCGAGGTTGTAACCAACCAAAAGTCGAAAGAGCATCAGAAACGTTATCGCTCAAGGCGATATTCAAGGACGCCAATCTACTATCCCGATTTACTATTTCTTTAATCCTTAAGTAGGAACTTCCCTTCGTGGAAAGAAGTGAAAAGTAGTGTGATGGACGTTCCTTTAGGTGGTGCCAAAGCACGGCGAGGACAACGCTCAAGGTGACAAAAAGCAATAGATAAATTGAATCATTGCAGGAGGTGCTTTGTGTGTGACCAATATAACATGCCACAGGCGCATTAGGTTCACTCTGATGGAGCGCAGAAGATATCAACCAAAAAAGCGGTATTGAGGTCGGCGCGATGATCAAAGCGTAATTACTTGCCACACCGAAATCAGTCCAGCTTTTTGTGTTCTTCCGTTTATAAACAAGAATGTAGTAACTAACTAAGGTTAGAAAGGGGATAAGCAAAAGGAAGGTTCCCAACACTGCCGTTAAAGGGAAGATGAGATCGCTCATTTCTGACTCCGACGTGCCTGAATAAGTTTTTCCAAACGCGTTAACTCTTCGTCATCGGCGCAAGCTACATGGTCGACTAAAAAAGAGACCGCTGTTTTTCGACCGATCGGAGGCAAACTATTGAGCACTTCTTTGGTCATCGCCTCAATAAAACCCGTCCGCGTCATTGACACTTGGTAAACATACTTACGACCAACTTTCTCTCGTTTCAACAATTCTTTTTCGAACAATCGCGATATCGTGGTCATTACTGTGGTGTAGGCAATATCTCGTCGAGTCTCAAGAATCCTATGTACATCCGACACACAAAATTCATCCCACTTTTCTTCCCATATAATTTCCATAATATCGGCTTCAAGGTCAAAAAGTGTAGTTTTTAGCCCCTCTTGCTCAGGTCGAATCCGTAAACCTTTCATCATCTACTCCTCATGAGGAGGTATAACTACTACCATCAGTAGTAGTTGTCAAAGGTCAGTCGTCAATCAAAAGATCAATGTACGTTCTGGTGCATATTTTCGAGATAGGGCTTGAGTTCCAATTTGTATTTCATTTTATAACCAGCATAGTCTCGGTGTCCCCAGAAAATAATAGGTCCGACATCTGGAGCGCCTCGAAAATGATCCATATAAGTTTGCATGTAACTACTAAAAATACTCTGAGGAATTATTTTATTATGGGAGTCCGAACTCCCGTTGATATACACCGCCGTTATAATTGGAGCGACACACACTTTTTTCCCATTCGATTTTCGTAGAGAGATTGCTTTCTCAGTGTGAAGTTGCATCCAGTCATTTATGTAATTGAGATAGTGAGGAATACTTGTGTCAGTGAAGTCATTAGGCCCTCTTCGAGCGTACTGGACCGGCGAGAGATAATTAGCGTGATCAAACAACCCCATCGTTCCAGCCTTGTTTAAACCGATCATTGATTGTTGAGTATAGGCGGTATCGACCCCACCAGGTGAAGGAATTGCGGTCAACACAACGACACCATAGATCGCTAATCGTGCTTTCAAGAAATAAGAACGAACCACCTTCAATCTCATGTTATAGGCATCCGCATGAGCCTTGATTTCGTCATCGCTATAACCACGCTCGCCCAATTGTGAAGGAATTCCGAACGTTTCAATATCCAAAATGATAATGACATCTTCAGACCTCAGATGTTCGAGGTCGGCGACTTCATAGATATAGCGCTGAAAAATATCGTGGACTTGGTCTTCACTTGCATTAACAAAACGATCAAAATTTTGCTGATCTGTTAACCCTTTTTTGGGAGAACCAAAGACTGAATATGCGGGTAAAAAAAGTGCTTTGCTTTCTGCTAAAAAATTATTATGAAACCCCAAAGCAAAACGTTTTTGATAATCCTTTCCCGACCACGAAGGCTGACATGCTTGCTCTTTCTTGATTCGTTCATGTATTTTCCCAACTTCAGAATAGTTTAATTTTGCCGCTGCAATAATATCCTTCGGCCCCAAAACTTTAATCCTAACTTTTGCTTTCATCGATTTGAGCTTCCCATCATTGACTCTAAAAGAAAGGCTATCATCTCCAAAATAGTCTGTACTTGGTGTGTAAATATCATTCACAAAAACACCATGATTGGGAGGATCAGTTATCTCTATTGTAAATTCATCACCATCAGCATCCTGTCCCGCCAAAGTAATTTTTAAGGTGTTATTTATTTCAACACTAACATCTTGCTTCAATGCTTTCGGTGCGTGATTCACCTCCTCGATGACGTCTATCGAAACCTTTGCTTCATCGGAATCCAATTCCCCATCATTGGCAATATATCTAACTTCGTCTTTACCGACATAATCCAAATTAGGAGTATAGACGCCTTTATCGAAAACCCCATGGGTTGGAGATTTTGTGACACTAAAACTCAGGTCCTTGTCTTCTTCGTCACGACCATTTAATTCGATTCTAACTTTATTATTAACTTTTACTTCGACTTTAAATGAATAAGCGACGGGGGCGGTGTTAGATTTTGTCGAATCTGCGCCTTGGTCAGAGAACCCCGAATCTTTGTGTAATCCAACATCTTCTTCGATGCTTCCAGAATCTTCTTGACCATTATTCTGTTTTGAACCGTTTGAAGAACAAGACATTAAGAATAGAATAACCATGGAAAGCTTGTACATATTCGTTCCTTTTTGTTTGATAAGGCTACACTAGCAAGACAGCAAAATAAAACAACGGTGACCATCTCAGGGCGCTTCACACCTTTCGAGTTATTATTTGAACCTCTGTCGATCTCGTTGAGCAACCCCGCTTCAATTCGAGAAAGTCGTTGGAAAACCAGAATGATTTCGCATCTAGTTTAGGATTCGCTAAAAGCGGCTTTAAACAATATCAGTATTTTCTGGTTTTCACCCTAGCGGTCTGAAAAACATCCAGTCCTAAACTCCTAGGAAAATGACAAAAGTGCATCTGTGAACAAGAACGTTCACATTAAAATCGAATATAATAGATAAATCGGAAAGAACGTGGGCAGTTTACAAACTACGTTTGTAGACTAACCCAACGCCCTAACCGACCTATCATCGCTTTCGCGACTTGAGATTTTTGAAGTCCCTTTTCGTTCTTTTCTAAAACAGAAAAGAACAAGCTATTTAATGATTTGAGTAAAAACTCAAATCTTTTTAAGTATCTCATAACTCTACCCCAGCTCGAAAAATTACTAAACTTGCATCCCATTCAAAGTTAACTGTGGTGTAGGGCCCTACACACCAGTCTTCTTCATTGACCTTTTCGGCCCTCTTCGAAATTCGTTTCAGAGATATTTGTTTTCCCTTTTGTTTTCATTGGGTTAAGGTGCCTGCGTGGGCCCTTATAAGGTCTGTTTGTTGGTGGGGAAACGAAACTTTACTTCACCTGAGTTTACTTCAAAAATGTGATCCTCATACTTAACCGCCAACAAACCTTTCTTAGTAATCCCCATCGAAATTCCTTCACGGCCATCGCTAAGTTTTAAACTCAATCCAACGCTTTTATCGAAGGCTTGAATCCGATTAAAGAGCGGCTCGATGCCTTGGTCAAAAAAATAATTACTCCAAGCTAGGATATTGTCTCTAACAAGATGGGCGATTTTGAGTCGATCAAAAGAAGCTTGTTTGCACATCGACATAGAGATGAGTGTGTTTTTAAGCTCTTCAGGAATTTGATGGGGTTCCATATTTACATTAATTCCCACCCCTATAACAATACGTTCGATGCCTTTGTGATGGGTATGGGCTTCAGTCAAGATTCCCGCAATCTTTTTTGAGCCGACAAATATATCATTCGGCCATTTTAGCCAGCAATCGATATCATGATTCTGCAGAACCTCACATAGTGCTGCTCCCACAGCCAAGGTAAGTCCCTCCACTTTAGACGCATCACAATGGGGTAAAAGGACGATGGAAAAATAGACTCCAGAATCCGGCGGCGAAAACCAAGCTCGGCGTTCACCAGCATGTCGTCTTCCTCTACCTTCACTTTGTTCAAAAGCAATCCACGTCTCTCCGTGTTGTGGCTCTTTCGCGTTTAATCCAAGTTCGTTTGTTGAGGTACAGCTATTGAGTTTATGAATCATAGTGCTCTCCAATTAATTTACCAAGCGATTTCATTTCCATTCCACTCCCAAAATTTCCCACTTAGCTCCAGCCCTCCTTGATCGATTGTTTCAAGCATTCCACTAACACTTGTGTGTGTGTTGATTAGTGCATTACTTCCGCCCATATCGGTTTGTACCCAGCCTGGGTGTAAAACGAAGGCAGAAATTTCATCGTCTCGGAGATCATGAGACAAACATCGTATCCCCATATTTAGAGCTGTTTTTGAGATTCGGTAAGAGTAAGATCCGCCGCTAGAGTTGTCTGAAATAGAGCCCATCTTCGAGGTTATATTCGCGATGATTTTTCCTTTCCCTTGTTTTATTTGACTGAGAAGCGCGCCGCAAAGCTTTAAGGTGCCAACAGTGTTGACAACGAAATCGTCTTCTAGTGCTTTGAAATTTAGGTCAGGAAAGCTCCCAGATTGACTGTACCTTCCCGCGTTATTTATGAGTACATCGATAGGTTCTTTTATACTGTTGCTCAGGTTCTGGATCGACTGACCTTCAGAAATATCAAGCTCGACGATATTCAAATTATTCGAAGTTTTTGACAGTTGGACGAGGGAGTTTGCATTGTCGATATTGCGTGTACTCGCAATAACGCGTTCCCCACGATTGATAAGTTGTTTTACAAATTCTAGCCCAATCCCTCGATTGGCGCCGCTGACAAAATAGGTATAGTTTTTCAAAATTGGTCCTTAGAGAAGTTCATTCTAGTAGGGCAACGAAATCTTCGAAATGATTTTCGATGTCATAATATGAGGTGGCTCGGTTTTTCAAATTCGATATCGAGCGTGGTAGAGCGAGGGTTCTTCCTATCAAAGGTTCAACGATCGTTTCAAACTTGGCTGGATGGGCTGTAGATACCACGATATTTTTTGAGTCCGAAAAAACAGAAGAAAGCGCACACGCGGTATGTGGACAGATCGCATAAGTTGTATTTTGGATCGTCTCCCTGATTTCGTGGTCTTGAACGCTTCGTACATCGATTCCAAAGTTGTGCAAAGCGCCTAAGTCTGGAAGCCAATGGACCAGTCTTTCAAAATTGCTAGGTGCTCCCACATCCATTGCATTCGCGAGCGTGGATATAGAGGTTTGCGGCTTGTAATTTCCCTTATTAAAATAATCGACTAAGGTCGAATTAGCGTTGGTTGCAAGACGTATCTTCTGAATGGGAAATCCCATTTTCTTCGCCCAAATACAAGCAAAGGCGTTTCCCAAATTTCCAGTCGGTATAATATAATTGGCGTGAGCTTCTTGCAAGCTTGTCCACGCGTAGTAAGAAACTTGCCCAAGAAGACGCGCAATATTTATACTATTTGCTGATGTTAGGAGGTGCTTTTTTCGCAAGCCTTCGTTCGCAAAAGCCTTTTTAACCAAAGCTTGGCAGTCATCAAAACTGCCGTTCACACGAACCGCTTTAACTCCGTCGCCCCAACATCCAAGTTGAATTTCTTGCCGCGGCGAAACGCCTTTTTTGGGAAAAAGGATCACTACTTTTACATGAGAAATATGCTCGAAAGCGGACGCTACGGCTCCCCCAGTATCGCCCGACGTAGCAACCAAAACGGTCGGCTTTATTTTTTTCCTTTGCGCGATTCGCTGAAGACTGCCGGCTAAAATACGCGCGCCGAAATCCTTAAATGCAGCAGTGGGCCCATGAAATAATTCGAGTAACTTAGTAGTCGCGTTTAGCTCTTTGAGTTCTACTGGGAAGTTGAATGCCTCTTCGACCAAGCCGCAAAGTTCTGGCGCGATGGACCCATAAAGCTTCTTGCTCACTTCAACAAAAGAGTCTGATTTCGAGAAAGAAGCAAGATCAATAGTTTCGATATGTTCTGGAAGAAAAAGCCCTCCATCTGGTGCTAACCCCTGAAGGATAGCCTCTTCCAAATTGAAAGAAAGATCGTGGGCTCGTGTACTAAAATACTTCATCCAAAATTCTCGATTTTCGCGCCCTTCATCGAAATAGAGCTGACCCAAGATGTGGTCTCGATTCTCTGCGAATCAAACACGCCCACAATAAGTTCTTTAACCGTGTTGGCGATCTCGGGTCTACAAAAGGAGAACATCGTTGGTCCAGATCCCGAAATGGAAAAGGACCACGCTCCCGCAGCCAATGCTCGCGTTTTAGAAATAGTAAACCCAGGTATTAATTCCGCTCGGTAAGGTTCCGCAATGTAATCAACGCAGGAACGGGCAAACCCTTCTGCATCATTTTTAAATGCACAAGAAATAAAGGTTGCTAATGCTTCGGCTTGTCTTACTTGTGTTTTTAGGGAAACGCTCTGGGGTAGAATTGCCCTTGCCATCGCGGTTTCTATCGAAATGGAGGGGTGAACCAATACTATAGAAAGTCCGTCCGGTACGGGGATTTCGATCGTTTCGTAGTTCGCTTTACAAATTTGTAAACCCCCAAGGAGAGAAGGAATCACGTTGTCAAGGTGCGCGCTTCCAGACGAAAGGGCTTCGCCTATCATCGCATACTTCAGCATTTCTTCCGTGGAAAGTGGAGTATCTAGGAGACTGCTTGCGGCTACTATGCTGGCTACTGCGGAGGCTGCAGATCCGCCCAAACCAGAACCCATCGGAATTCCTTTGTCGATTCTTACATCGAATCCGAAAGGAAGACGCTTGTCTGCGATGAGCTGTAATAACCCCGCAGTTGCAGTGTTTTCTGAGGGAATTAAAGGGAGTTTAGTTGCGCTCCCAGAAACACTGAGAATGCGAACTCCGGGATCTCCGGCAGAAACTTCGACGACGTCTCCACAGACATCAACCGCAAACCCGAGTATATCGAAACCTACTCCAGCATTTCCAACCGAGGCGGGAGCGAACGCTCTAACTCTGTTCATCGTCTTGCTCCTAAGTTTGAAGCCAAACGCAAAATATCCGCAAAGACGCCCCCCGCCGTGACCTCCGGACCAGCTCCGGGTCCTTGCACAATTAAGGGGTTTTCTGAGTATCGTGCACTTCGGAATTGAACGATATTATCCGTTTTCTGAATTCGGGCAAAAGCGTGGGTGGACGGATAAGATTCCAAGCGAACACTCGCCTTGCCCTCTTCAGAGACTCTTCCGACGTAGCGTAAAACCTTCTCTTGTTCTTTCGATTTAGTAAACCTATCTACCATCAAGGTGTCGATTTCGTGCAGTCGTTCAAGAAAGGAATCGAGCGCGAGATTGTCGAGTTCTGGCGGAACTAAGGATTCAACGCTTACATCTTCCAAAGATATATTGAGTCCAAATTCACGCCCCAAAATAACCACTTTTCGGGCCACATCAATTCCGCGTAAATCGTCGCGGGGATCGGGTTCGGTGTAGCCCAGATCCCTAGCTTCTTTGACTAAAGTCGAAAACGATGTGGTGGTATCATAGGCGTTGAAAAGATAAGATAAGGTACCAGAAAACACGCCTTCGAAGGACAATAAGGTGTCTCCGGTTTGGATCAATTCACGTGCGCTTTGCAGGATCGGTAAGCCCGCTCCAACGGTAGTTTCGTAGAGATAATGGGTTCCTCTTTCTTTTGTGATTTGACGAAGGTTTTCGTAGACTTGTTTACTACCGCTATTCGCTTTTTTATTTGGTGTAATAATATGGATGCCTTTCGTCAGCCATTCCGCGTAATGGGAAGCGACTTCTTCGCTAGAAGTACAATCGATCAACACAGAATGAGGAATGTTCTCTGTCTGAATATGTTCAGCAAAAGAGGTTAAGTCCGCATCTTGTTCATTTCCGAGCGCCATATCAAAACTTGAATCATATTCCAGGCCGAGGTCATGGAGCAGCATCTTTGAGCTGGTGATAATTCCGCGCATTCGAATATCGATATCAAAAGCACGACGTAAATGCAGGCGTTGTTTGGCGAGTTGTTGAAGGAGTACGGAACCCACCACTCCGGTTCCGATGAGCCCAACGGAAAATGTTTGTTTGGAAAGGTAAAAACCGGCGTGCACACTTCTTAAGGCCCGAGTCGAATCATGAGCATCGATCACGACTGAAATATTTCTTTCGGAGGCTCCCTGCGCGATGGCTCGTACATTAATGCGGGCCTTGGCGAGTCCGTCGAAAAATCGAGCTGCGATCCCCGGTGTTCCCGCCATATTATCGCCTACAGCCGCGAGGATTGCGCAATTATTTTGAATGTCGATTTGCTGGAGGTATCCGTGATGGCGTTCGGCGAAAAAGGTTTCTTCGATGGCATTTTTGGCTCGCACGGCTTGTTCATCAGGAATCGCAAAGCAAATACTGTGCTCGGAGCTTCCTTGAGATATCAACACCACAGAAACTTCCGCGTCTCGAAGGGAGCCAAATAAGCGTTGAGCAATACCCGGAACACCTAACATATTTGAACCCTCCACGTTGATCAAAGCCATCCCTTCTATGGTTGCGAAACCTCTTACATCGTAAACGTTTTTACTAGTAGGTCCGCCGTGTATACGTGTACCCTTACAGGTGGGATTAAAACTATTTCGAATAATAATGGGAATGTTTTTCTTTAGAGCAGGAGCCATCGTATTGGGGTGAACGACTTTCGCCCCAAAATAAGAGAGCTCCATCGCCTCATCGTAGGATAGCTCTTCAAGGAAACGGGCCTCAGGAACTTGCCTTGGGTTGGCCGACATTACTCCATCGACGTCAGTCCATATGGTAATCGTGTTTGCGTCAAGTAATGAACCAAAGATGGAGGCAGAATAATCGCTTCCGTCTCTTCCTAGGGTTGTGGGTACGCCGGTTGGTTTTCGTGCAATAAATCCTGTGGCGATGATCTTTTTTGGAGCATTGTTATTCGTAAATTCTTTTTTGAAGACGGATTGCAAATGTGCTTTTGAACTTTCCCAATCGACGATAACCGCGTTATTTTTTTTTGCGATTTCTAAAACATTTCTAGCATCAAGAAAACGAAAGTCATCTCCTTTCTCGGACAAATAGGAGGAAAGAATTCGTGCGGACCAGATTTCTCCGAACCCTGACAAAAGCTCGCTAATTTCTTTGGTTGAAGAACGTGTGAGCCAAATTGCGCGTAAGAGATCGGAAATATCTTTAGCGTCACTTTGAAGAATAGCTTCTAGCTTCGTCGAATTCTCAAGTAATTCTTGTATGACTTGAATATGTTTTTGGGTTAAATATTTTAAGTCTTCTTCGAAACTTTTATCGTGAATGACCGCTTTTTCGATAAGGCTCAGAAGGCTATTGGTCACTCCACTCATTGCAGATACGATGACACATTGGTTCTGCTTGCTTTCGTCCAAGGTGAGAGTGAGTATCTTCGCCACTTCTCTATAGCGTTCTCCATTTGCCAAGCTCGTCCCACCAAACTTATGTACAACCCAGTTACTCATTTTGCCTCAGAACTTTTTAAAATGTATTTTTTATCATTCGGATTCGTCGTTTATAGAGTAAGTGGGACCGTCCCATTTGTTAACTCTATTTTTTAAAACCAGGTGCTGTAGATGAGAATCAAAAAGTCCGATTTGAACCGATGCATAAGTCGGATCTCGTTTTAGAATTTCTGCATCATGGTCAAAACAGATTTCCATGAGACTCATGGCCTTCTCTGTTTTTTTCAGAATATCAATGACCAGTTTTTCGTAGGTTTTAAGATAGTTCAATGAACGTTGTACTGTGCGATGGTAGTTTTTTCTTTTGTGTACTCCGTGTCCAGGCAGAAGCAGGTCTACATCTAGTGCAAGAAGACGGTCCAAACTTTTTTCGTACAAAACGATATCGTCATTCATCGCCATAGAAATGGGCGTGGGTGTGGAGAGCACAACATCACCGCTGATAAGCCATTTTTTTTCCTTTTCGTAGAATGCGATGTGGGTGGGATCGTGACCTCGCACGTC
Source organism: Lepetodrilus galriftensis (assembly GCA_032361785.1). Taxonomy (NCBI): domain Eukaryota; kingdom Metazoa; phylum Mollusca; class Gastropoda; order Lepetellida; family Lepetodrilidae; genus Lepetodrilus; species Lepetodrilus galriftensis. The sequence goes on along the minus strand of JAUTBZ010183871.1, from coordinate 22,529 downwards.
CAAAACCTGAAAGCTTTTATCAGAAAAGTTCAAACTATCATTCACTTTTAAAAAGCTTACATTTCGTACCTTCCCTTTTCCGAAACGTTGCAACATGGGCTTCTTTTCGGCGATAAGAGTATCACGATTTAAGCGTATAAACGCCACGATCTCTTTTTCAACGATAGCGTCCTCAGCCCAGTCAACCCAGTCATTGGCGTCATCAATAAATTTATGCCATTCATCCAAATGGGGCGTTAACCACTCACTAAGATAATGTGGGGCTTCACTACGATCGGCGATTAGACTCGCTGATCCCATGTGATCGATATGGGAATGAGTATAGATCCAATGGGTCACGTCCTCGATTTGCCCAAGGCCCGATTCCCGAAATGCATGTTCAAGCCCTTCTAGGGTCCACGGCCACCCTGGATCGAAGACCGCAAAACTTTCGGAATCACGAAACACATAGGTGTTTATCATCAAACTTCCAGAGGGATTTTTCAGTCGCACTCGCCAAAGATTCGTGTCGATTTCGACGATGAGTCCCCACTCCCCACTGATGGATCGTTTTTCTTTATTATTTATATTTTGCATTTATTATTTAGAAGGGAACATCCTTCAACTACGTCGTCGGGATACACCAATAAACGCGAGAAAAAGGAGAAACCAAGATGGAGAGGTAGAAGTCGCTGAACACCCACCCGCTCCTGCGACTGCGATAGTCGATGTATCAGACCTATCTGAAATCGTAGCATCGGATAGATCTTTGGAGGTATCGCTCATGTCCAGATCTTTGCCCCCATCACCAACCTTAACATCCTTTCCCATGTCTTTCCCCATGTCTTGGGTTCCCATATCAGTTGAAGAGTCCGGGATTTTGCAGACTTTGTTTTCACATATTGCGGGCGATTCGCAATCTTCTTTGTCTTTACAACTGCTCGCACAACTTTTGGCATCTAAACATGCAAAACCTCTACAATTTCGTGTTCTTGTGGTTTCGCATTTCCCCTCAGAAGAACACTCCATTTGGCTAATTTCTCCTTTGGAACAAATGGGGTCTGTGCACCGTGTGTGTTTTGGAAGTTGGGCAGCGGAACAGCCAGAAAAAGGGCTACAAGTGTTGACTTGACATTGGGCATCGATGTTTTGCAGCGGCTCACAAACCACGTCACTATAGGCGAATTTGTTTTTCGCGGAAATGCAAATCTCGCATACATTGGATGGATTGATAGAATTTTCTTTTACGCTTAGTGCGCCTATCTTGCATTGGGCGAAACTGGATGTGGAGACTCCCAAACAGGTAAATATAAGGGTGGTTAAAAAAATTGTAAACTTCATAACTAATATCGTCCGGTGGTGAGATAAGACTCGATTGCTTGATAGGCGCGCGCGATTTCTTGGGATAAATCGGTGGCAAGTTTTTCCATTTCTGCATTTTCTGAATGGCGATCGGGGTGATATTTTCGCATTAATTTCTTGTAGGCGACTTTGACGGTATCGAGATCCGAACCAAAAGGAACTTCGAGATTTGCATAATAATCTCTCAAGGTTTTCTGGCCGGACATTCCCGTGGGAGGGGGGAGGTCGAATCCAAACTCATCAGATAGTGGGTCAAGATATTTCCTGACGCCACCCGATTGTTCAAAATCTACCACACGATCCAAAATCTCATTTAAGTTCGCGCGTAGTGCCCGCGAAAAGCGTTCTTTAATCGACATGGTGCGAGTATTTCATGTTCGCAGAATGATTCAAGGATATTTCTGAATTCGAGCGAATAAATTACAAACTTAAAGCGAAGAAGGACCCATGCAGCCTTTCGTTTATAAGCTCTAAAGTCTTGGTCTTTGTTAAAAAATCGACTCGCCATTTTCCACAGATTTAGAGTATATTCTTTGAAACCTATCGAGAATGAAAATGAGCATTGAATTTAGTAAAAGCGAAAAAGATACGCTACACGACCAAATCAAAAACTACTTTGAACAAGAACTCGATGATAATATCGGAGACCTCGGAGCAATGCTTTTGGTAGAATTTATCACTGAAAAAATGGGCCCCCTTTTTTATAATCGTGGCTTACAGGATGCTCAAAAAATACTTGAGCAAAAGCTCGAAGATATTCGAGACGCGATCTATGAAATCGAAGTGCCTTCCCAATTTGATAAATAGGGGGTTTTAGTATTTCTGCGCCCGCAGAATCGGATAGGCTATAATCATAAAAATGAAAGAGAAGGTGATTAGGGGAAGTAAATAAGCAAAGGATTCGAGGTAATTGACATCGCTTTGTGCGAAACCCAAAAGACTTTCATATCCCCATCTTGTCGGCATTAATTTGTAAAGAATTTTACTAAGGCCAGCGAATTGGTCTTCTGGAATGGCGAATTGAGAAAATACAAGTTGTGGAATAATCACTAAGGGGACTAGAGCAACCGCATAATCGGATCGTTTGACAAGAGACGAAATGAGTAAGCCCAAACAGGTTCCACATATAAGCGTAAAAAAGAGCGCGATGCCTAACCAACCCACCGCAACGCGAACGTCCACCATTTTCCATACGATCATTGTATACAAAAAAATCTGTACGCCTCCTAAAAGTCCCAACACATAAACTTTGCTATAGAGATAGGAGGCCACATTTAAATTCGCCATTTTTTCTCGCAAAAAAAGAGGGCGTTCTTTTACGATTTCCCGACATGCGTTAATGCATCCTAACCACAACGCGCTTAGAACCATGACGAAATACATGCTTTCCGTAGCTTTCCCGATATTTCCCCATACCATTACGGCAAGGTAGGCGAGTATCGGGGCTTGAGCCAACAAGAGGATCGTACCTTTCCAGTCTGCTAAGAGGGTTTCGAGGTAGCGATCGCATAAAACACTAGATTGAAATTTATTGTAAAAAGAAGTCATGTGAAACGATATCAGCGATTGACCTCTTGGGGAAAGTGATTCTTCTTCCTACTTTTTAGATATCTGGAAGTTTGGCGTCAAATATGATAATAACGACACGATCTTGCAAATGAGATCGAAAATGTATGTTGAATGAATGTCTAAAAAATAATCTAACAAGGTAAGTGCCTTAATTGAATGGAGTTTGAATGAAAAATGTAAGTATTTTTGTATTAATTTTGACGAGTTTTTCTTTGGCTGCGTGTTCTTCGTCCGATACCGGAGATGATAACAAAGCAGATCTCGGAGGTTTGTTTGGAGCTGGGAAGTCCGATCTTGGGAAGAGTTCTAAGCTCATCGATTCGATCCCATTAAACAGCGAAATTGTCGGAGAATTTGCACCGACAATTAATGCCTATGGCTACGTTTTTGAGGCAAAAAAAGGCGCAAGTCTTACTATTAGTCTTGAGTTGCTTGATGTCCCTCGCGACACCCTAATGGCGCTATATGGACCCTACGAAAGCAAGCACAAAGTGGGACCCCTTCTCGTTAAAACGGATGATGATGTAGATGATACGAGCGCTCCCGATATCAAGTATGAAGTAGTTGAGGACGGAAAGTATCTTATCGCATTCTCAAGTTGGGAAGCGACGAAGAAGAACGAGAAATATCAAGTTTCTCTAGGTTGTAAAGGAACCGACTTTCAATGCATGAGCCCCAATTGGGACCGCCCGTGCGAGAAGGGAACGCAATTTATCCAAGGCGCATCGATTTCGAAAAATACAACATGGGATAAATGTGAAATCATTTTGCTTGAACCCCTCACTGTTGAAGAAGGCGTGACGCTTTCGATTAAACCTGGTGTTCATGTGAAAGGAAACTACCTTGCACAAAGGTCAACCGACGGTTTGTTTGGCGATGTATCCTTGACTGTTAAGGGGGTTTTACAAGCAAAGGGCACGGAAAAAAATCCGGTCGCATTTACTTCATATAAAGACGATTTCGGTTGGGCTGGAATTATCCTTCAGGGAAAAAGTAATACCATTGACTTTGCAACCTTGGAAAACGCCCGAAACGGTATTTCTCTTGAGCAAGGTTCAACAGGTAATATTTCGAACATCACAATTCAGGGTATTGTAGAAACCGCCAATCCTACATCTATCCGATCACATAACGGTATTATTTCAGATGTAGATGCAGAGTTTACCTTTAAACGCGCCTTGATTAAGGGATTTAGCCAAGGCATGAACATCAATAATTCCCCGAAAGTTGTGGTTGAAGACTCCATTATTACAAAAAACCATACTGGAGTTTTGGTTAGTGGGTTGAAAGCTAGCAATATTACTAGTTGTGGCGCACCGGCCGCGCCTCCTGTGTGGAGAGACCCAGTTTTTACCCATACCGATATTATTGATAACACCAACTATGGGTTACATATGAGTGGAAATGATCTTATCGTCCAAGTTGATTATAGTAATATCATCAACAACGGGGAGTACGGAATATACATCGAAGCTAATATCGTAAGTCCGGAATCTTTTATCACCAATACCAATATTTACGGTAATAAAACCAAAGGGTTGTTTTCCTTTCATAAATCTAATGAGATTAATGTAAGTAAGAATTTCTGGGCGGAGATCTCAGATCCTGAGTTGAGCCAAAGTTGGGAATACAGATGTAGTGGACAATTTAGGACTACCGGTTTCTCACCCGTAGCCATCGAAGAAGCCGGACCGAGAGAGAAAAACGTCATCCCTGACATCTATCAGCAATCTTATACTCAAAATAACCAGCATCCTAAACTCTGAAATGCTCGGTTTGTTCGCTCCTATTTAGTCCAATCTATAATGAAAGGGGAAGCATCGAACAAGGGATTTTTGTTTTCTATTCTCCCGAATATCCTCTACGATTCCCATAAATGGGGATCGAGGTAAGAGATGAAAAAAGTGCTGAATTTCGTTGCTCCCTTAGTCGTCGTTGCAATTATTTTCGTAGTCGTGATGCTTCTTAAGGACAATTATGATCCAAGGAATCTAGAAAAACAAAAAGCAGAAACGACGATCAAAGAAAAGCATATTAAACCCGCAGGAACCACATATCAACCTGTAGGAAATGGGCGATCGATTCCGGTAACGAACCAAGAGGAGCCCACCTTCGTTTTCTTGATCGAGGGAAAAGAGGTTTCTGGTGTTGTCGATATGGAACTCTATAAAAAGAAGAAGGTAGGAGATGCTGTTATTGTCGAGTACCTCAACCCAAAGTACGCAGGTGACCCGATCGTGGTCAGCACGAGTAATGACAATCCAAAATAGTTGCTTATTTAGTAAACATCTCTACATTCGAACGCCCATCGTGTAGCCACGAAAGGGGAGGTGACTGCATCGATCCGATGTTGGAAATATGCGTAAATCCACTATCCAAAAGTATTTCTCCTAAAGCGGAAAGCTTCGCACTCAAGGCTACGCCTTGTCGTTGATGGCTAGGGATTTTAATGAGTTCCAAGAGCGTTGTTAGCTCCGACGAAAATACACTTACACAGCCTGGGGCCGGACTTCCCCCTTCCCAAGCTCCCTCCCGGGATTCTACCCAAATATCGTTAGTATCGATCCCCTCTCCAACATACAAATTAGAGGTCATTTCCAAGAGGCTTCTCTGTTGCAAACGTTGAATCAGATCTCCTTGATCGAATCTGCATTTCGTACTCTTTTGTCGCAAGGTGGCCGCTAAAGTTTTACAAAAATAGTCTTTGTGTTTACCAATATAGAATATTGCTCTTACCGAGAAGCAGCCTTGTTGCTTCCATTGAAGAATGTCCATGGCAAGCTTTTCGTAGTTTTCAAATGAACCGTCCACCACCGCAATGCTTTCCCTATGTCCATATCCGACCACACGTGGATGCTGGGATTCGAAAAAGGAAATCGCGTCATCGCTTCCACTGACGATAATGCGATCATAATTTTCGTAATGAAGTTCCTCAATAAGCTCTACGCCCAAGTGCGCAGCTTTCTTGACGAAATAGTTCGCAAAATTTCGTCCTCTTCGACTTGATTTTATGTATTGTTTTTCTACACCACATAGCATTCCGTAGAGTACGGGACTTACGCCAGCTCCCGGAAGCGCGGGCCAGATATGGCAGACGCTTCGCACGATATCTTGGTTTTCAATCGCTTTGACCTGTTCTAAAACTCCATCAAAATGGGACCACGTTTTTTGGTGAAGAGTATGACCGTCTCTGGCCATTTCTAAGGACCATCCGTCATCGACGATTGGTTTCATAAAGGGCAGAGGGCGGAGTAGATCTTTAATAAACTCCCTTACCTTTTTCTCCTTCCTTACCAAAAGTTATTCCTTCGCATCCCTTTCCCTTTTTCTCCTTGCCCATCCTTCGAGATTTTTTTGCCGACCTCTCGCTACCGCCAAAGCTTCACTGGGAATGTCTTGAGTGATGGTACTACCTGCGCCGACGTAGGCTCCGTCCCCTATAGTAACCGGGGCTACTATTGCCGAATTCGACCCGATAAAGACGCCCTTTCCTAGACGGGTAAAGTGTTTGTGTTTTCCGTCGTAATTACAGAAAATAGTACCGGCGCCAATATTACATTTTTCACCAACATGACCGTCACCCAAATAGGAGTGATGGTTTGCTTTCGCACCACGGTCCATTCTTACTTTTTTGATTTCTACGAAATTACCCACTTTACATTCTGGTCCAATATCGGCACCCGGACGAAGATGTACAAAAGGTCCAATATTAGCATCGTTGTCGACTTTACTATCTTCGAAATGACAATTTGGAAGGATGTTCACGCCAGAACCGATAGAAGTGTTTTCGATAACTGAACCGGTGGAAACGTAAGTATCCGACCCGATCGAAGTGGACCCTTTTAAAATAACGTTGGGTTCTAAAGTGATATCTTCTTCAAGCCTGACCTCGGCTCCTACATAGGTCGTTTCAGGATCAATGAAAGTAACCCCGCTTACCATCCAATTTCGGTTAATGCGGCGTCGCGCAAACTTTTCTGCATCCGCAAGGTCGACACGGTTATTCACGCCCTCCATTTCTTGGGAGTCAGGTAACACCCATCCGAAACAAGGTCCGAGCGAAGCGGCGAGATCAGTAAGATAATATTCACCTTGAGAGTTGGTGGGTGGAGATTTTAAAAGGGTGATTAAAGCCTCGTTCATATCTTCAGTATCAAAGGCGTAAAATCCCGCGTTGATTTCTTTAATCTTCCTTTGTTCAACTGTGGCATCTTTATATTCAACGATCGCCTCAACTTGATTATTGGCGTTACGAATGATCCGTCCATAATGTTTGGCATCTTCCAGAATCGAGGTAATCATCGCCGGTCGATCCTCAGACGCCAAAAGAAAAGCGGACAAGGTTTCGGCGCTTAAGTTTGGGACGTCACCAGAAAGGATCAAGGTTCTTGATTCATAACCCACCAATTCATCGAGCGCACAATATACGGCATGACCCGTTCCCAGTTGATCGTGTTGATAGGCAAAAGAAACCTGTCCTCCGAACCTGCTTTTCAGATGAGCCTCGATGGATTCTGATTGATAACCGAGAATTGCGACCACACGTGTAGAGCCAGCATCAAGTGCACATCGGACAACCCAGTCAATAATCGGGCGTCCTGCCACTTCATGTAAGACCTTAGAACGTTTGGATTTCATGCGGGTGCCTTTGCCCGCGGCGAGTATAACTGCTTGTGTATTTGACATCGAACTCTCGGTTGAATTTCAGGAAGAATGTAGGGGTATTTTGCGTAAAGAGGCAAGGCGCGAGAGCAATTTCTACTTTGCGAAAGGCTGAAACACCATTACGGTCTTCCCGTCTTATTACTACGGAATTGATATGAAAGTTATAATTGGTGTTCTCTTTCTTTTTATCTTGGGATGCTCTTCCAAACCCAAGAAACACGATCCCGTGGTCCAGGAAGAAAAAGAGATTCCTAAAGCAGTCGTGGCCGATGACGGACCGATATTAAAGTTGGGAAAAAAGACTCAGGTTTCAGCGGTGACCGAGATCAAGATTTCGAATTATGAGCGCTACGCCACTAAGACACATACCTATCTGCATTTTGAGCTGGGTCAGGGACTTCCAGAACCCGCCCATTTTTCAATCCCTTCAACAACTTCGCATTATAAAATTGTGATCACCAACGGAGTCCAAGGTGATGTATATATTCGCCTTGTGGGGATTAACCTCAAAGATGATTTCGAGATGAACGTGGCATCACAATACGGGTCGTATAAGGTTCTCGTCACTGGGGCAAAAAAAGCGAAAAGGGGTCTCAAAGATAAATTTTATAAAGTACTAGGAAAAGAAACGTCCTACGATTCGTTTGGAATTTTTGTCCAACGTCGTTTCGGCGAAGCAACGCGGCGGCGAATGTTTAGCAGCCGCTCCGAGCTCAAAGACATCATGGATATGTATAGTGGTGCAACATCAATTCGTGAAGCTTTGCAGAACGACCGTCAATTAAGAGCGTCCGGAAAGCCAGAACTTAATATCAAAAAACTAGAAGGTGTTCCGCTTCGTCAACATCCGTGGAAGGAGATGACCGAGGAGCTAAATGGTGAAACTATCATCGAAGCTTTGGCGTCCTATGTTCCCTCGGATATGGCTTATCTTCATTTTCACGACCTTCGTAGCTTCGTAAAGGTGGTTAAAGAGATGGATAAATTGCATCCTCTTTTTCAAGCCACAGAATCTAGAGTGGGTTCCAGAGAGTTTGCTGATTTCTACGAGAAGCAATTAGTGCTTGAGCGAAGTGGCGTGGCAGAACTTTTAGGACACCACGCTGTTAAGGATGTGGCGCTTGTGGTTGGGGATTCTTTCGTCAGAGAGGGTACTGATGTGGCGATGATATTTCGTGTAAAAAATAAGACCTTGCTGGAAAGCGCTTTGAATAAATTCGAGATGTCGGCAAGAAGCGAACATGCGCGAATGAATCAATATCTAATAAAGATCGAAGACGTCGATGTAAGAAGAATCTATACCGATGACCTTAGCGTAAATCAGTTTCGGGCAAGTTATGGCGAGGTCTTAGTGATTGCGAATAGCTTAGAAACGATCCGAGAGTTAGTCGCGACCTTCAAGAAAAAGAGGCCCGCAATTTCTGACGAAGGTGATTTTAAGTACATGCGTACCAAGTATCCTTTTAACGTCGAAAAAGAAGACGGCTTCGTTTTTCTTAGTGATGCGTTCATCGCAAAAGTAACCTCCCCGCAAACGAGAATAGCTTCAGCCCGGCGTTTTGCTTTTGAAGCAGATTTATTGAGCGTAAATTATGGGGTGATTTTGTATGCAGATCTCGAAGGTGTACTTCCCAAAGATCTTTCGGCTTTAGTAAAGTCGAATATCTTATCAGATACGGATCTCTTGCATTCAGATGGGGAGCGGATTAAATATGATCCCAAAAGAGGAGCCTATTCGAAGTACGGATCTGCAAGAATGATGATTCCCCTCAAAGAAATGAAAGTAAAGTTAGTTTCGAAAGAGGAAGCAAAAGCATATGAGCGATTTAAACAAAGCTATCAGCTCTATTGGAAAAACTTCATGGATCCGATTGCGATTAGAATTTTACAACACGAAGGCGAAAAAGGTTTACAAGCCGAAATTCGGATTTTACCTATCATCGATAGCTCAGATTACAACTCACTTTTTGAACTCGTAGGTCATGAAAGAGCTCCAAAGTTCGAAAGGTTAAATGACGGCGCCGAATGGACCTTCGCAGTAGGAGAAAACGCATCGCTTCGGAAACAAGCAGACATATCCGCAAAACGGATGGGAGATTTCTCTTTATCGTGGTTGGGAAAGTGGGGACAAATAGGCGCCGCAGATAATTCTGTGTTTTGGGACCTGGCCTTGTCTATAACAAATATTCCAACGATCGAGATTAAGACCGGAAAAGAAAATAGTTCCAGGAACTCTACCTCAGGAGCATACGGGTTTATTTTACGAAGCTATCAACGTCTACCTGTTCATTTAGCTTTCGAAATTTCCAATGGTGTTGCATTTGCGGCCGTGCTTGCGAAAATAAAAACGATGGCAGACGAGGTCGCACCGGGAATGGTGGTCTGGGGACCAAGTGGAGAAGTTTATAAAGAACATAAAATTATTAAAGTGACAGGTAAGGAGTCCGACGAATTTCAGATAACGCTTTATTACGCGATCGTTGATGGCGTATTTGTGATTTCTCCGCGCTTAGATTATCTACGATTACAGATCGACAAATTTATGACCGATCCGACCTATACTACTGCGCAGTCAACAATGTCGCTGTCTTTGCGTAAAGAAGGTTGGATGACCAAGGCAGCAGAGATTGGCCTCCAAGCGTCAACGGAATTATCTACGAGTCATATTGATGCTATGCGCCTTATCGAACGTTTATCCTTCGCTTCAGATTACGAAAAATTCTCTTTAAACCATCTTGGTATACGACCCATGAGTCCCTTTGATGGTAAAATTACTTACGAAAATGGGGTTGCGACGCATGAACATCTGGGACCTCTCTACGAAAATAGTAAGATTCAGATGTATGAGTCTTCTGTGAATCGTATTATTGATCAAAGCGCGTCCATAGATGCATCGATCGCCTTTGACGGTGAAAAAAATCACCGTTCGTTATTGATTAAGTTGGATTGGAAGAAGAGATAGAATAAAAGCGTTTCAAGGATCAAGCTCTTTGCGAATTGTAGCTCTTTGTTTTTCGATTGCTTCCTTACGTAATCGTTTTTCAACGTTTAACGGATTTCCCTTCATCGTTTCAATATGGGTAAGAATCGTAAATCCACAATCCTCTTTTTTGTAAATAATTTCCGACAAATGTCCAGGCTCTCGATTCCTTTTTAAGTCTTCACGTAAAGCGGATACAAGCGGTGAGCTCATCTTATTTGGAGTTACTCTTGACGAGATATTAGTAAGATCGCCTATCATCTTGGCCTCTTTGAGTCTTTGGGATGCTGAAAGATTCTTTAAGGCGTCTCGTGCGGCTTTACACTCTTTGCCCGTAAAAATCAGTGCATAGGAAATCGTTTTTTCCTGTTTCTCGATTTCTTTTTCCAAGGTTTGTGGATCAATATGCACGCTCTGGAGTTTCGATTCGATGCGAAGATTCATTATCGCTTGTTTCGTTTTTTTGATGACTTCGGGATCTTTAGCATACCCTTCCTGGATGGCAAAATCCGTAAGAAGCTCAAATTTTGCGACTCCAGCTAGGTTGGCGCGTTTTGCCTGAATACTTCCTAAACGTATAGATGCATATTCTGGCAGCATATCAATCCGCCGTTGAAATTCGTTTAGACTTACCGATTCGTTGTGAACCACGACGACCGGGGCCGAACCATCGTGATGAACGTTATTGGGATTGGGTCTTTGTGGAGCGCAGGCGCTGAGTAGAATGAGGAGAGGTAAAAAACGCATATATGGGGTTTAACTTCCAATACGCTTTGAGGCAACCTCGTAATTTCTTTCCTTGCTAAACCTAGAAGGATGCTCTGGCGACTTGTGTATTTTCGTTGAAAATCTTTGCTGCGCTCAGGGTAGATTTAATGCCTTCGAGAACGACCGGAATGAGTCGAGATGCCTTACTATCCAGGGCGGCAAAATAGAGTTGTCTATCCATCGCGTGGAAAATAGCGGGGGGATATCCGGCCTGAGTTAGGATTTGATTCATCAGCAATCGCCCAATAAAACCGGAGTTATCGTCAAAGGGAAAAATCTGCATAAACTCCCAATGAATTTTCGCTGCGGCGCGAATGGGGTGTTCGTTTTCAAGAATTTCGGGGATGGATTTGAACAGCTTATTGAGGTGATATGCGACGGTAGAACCTGGAACGCATTTGAGATTGTAAACCCCAGGCGTGGTATCACGATCACGATAATCACTGGAGTTTGATGTTCCCGATTCGGATAAAAGAGCGTGAATTTCGTGAATCCAATTGATGTTGATCACATCATTTTTACGTGATCCATCAAGCATGCTCAATGCAATTGCCCGAACTTTATTTAAGGAATCTTTGACCATACGGTCTCGGTAGTTTCGAGAAGGCCGGTGACTTAACGCACGTTTGATTGCTTCGGGGGAAAGTACAACACCCTCAATAGCATGATCGTGGTATAACCATGAGAAAAGAAGTGCATCCACGAACTCAAGTTCTGGTGGTGCAGATATAAGAGCATTGTAGATCGCTCTTTGGTGATCGATTTCTAAATATGTTAGATTCATGACGCCTCCGTTTGCTTGCCCTGACCCGATTTCCTTAACCAGTCCAGAAAGTTTCAGTACAAGCAGCAGGTGGACCTGCTATCTAACTAGAACCAAATTAGAGCCTTCCATAATTTGATTCAAGCTTTTTTATAAAAAAAACAAACTCTTTTTAAGGTTTTCTATTTATACCCCGTTGTTATAGGCGATTTGCACTCTTTCACCTTTTACTTGTTTGACTCGCCGCTAAGGTTTTTTAGGAAAGTACACCTAACGGCCAAAAATTGGATACTCCTCCTTTTTTACCTTCCGCTCCGTTGTTAGTGTGTTTTCCTTTTAGGATAGAACCATGACCTTTAGCGTAAACGACCTTATAAAACTTCCTCGCCTGAACCAAATATCGGTTTCTGAAGATGCTGAGTTTGCGATTGCGGAGATTTCTACTTTGGACAAAGACGGCGGAAAATATAACGCTCAATTATGGAAAGTTAATCTTAAAACAGGATCTAAAACTCAGCTCACTTTTGGGAAATGGGTGAATCGAGCCCCCTTTTTAGCTAAGGAAGGCTCGCTCTATTTTCTCAGTAATCGGCCCACACAAAATAAAGATGACAAACATGAAACACGTTTTCAGCTTTATCAAACGCAAATGGGAGACCCCGTCCAATTGAGCTCGGAACCCCTTGGCGTACAGAGTTTTCAAGTTGCGGACACGGGCTCCTTCGTTTTATGCGCTCCTCACATTCCGAGTGTGGATCACGAAACACAAAGAGAATACTTCGATGATAAGAAAAAAAATTCTTCTACAGGAAGGCTCTTCGACACCGCACCTGTTCGATTTTGGGATCATTGGGTTAAGGAAGCGAAAAGTCATTACATCGCTTATGTAAAAAATGATTCTGGTTTTGAGCGTGTTGATTTAACTCCGAACGCGTCAAGAGAATACAAAAATGCGAGGTGGACATTGTCAAAAGACGGTACCTTCTTAGTGACGACATTCGTCTTTCGATCAGAACTTGATCGTCAATCCCAACGGGATCGCTTAGACAATACTGGCCTTCGCAAAATCGATATATCTACAGGCGATACTCTTGAAATTCTAAAAAAAGAGGCGCATTGGGTGAGGTCACCTGTTCTTAGCGATGACGATTCTCGTTGTGCCATTATCGATTTAGAACGTCTTCCTGATCGTTTCGGATCTCATAAAATTTGTCTGTATACATTCGACGACGAGACTACGGAGTTCGTCGACTCCGGTTTTGACGGTGATATCGATCTTACGTGCTTTTCGAAAGATAGTAAGGGTGTTTACTTTAGTGCTGCCTTTAAAGGTACCACCTCGGTTTTTACTCTTAACCTCGAAACCAAAAATATAGAGCGAAAAACGGAAAAGGGAACAGTCCATTCTTTTGTACTTCGCAATGGCAATTTGATGGGAATACACTCTTCGTTAACTCAACCGCCAGAGATATTCGTTAAGAAGGAACAAGAGGATCTTCGAAGGATCTCAAATATAAGTGGTTTCTCGGTATCTAAAGGTTTCCAGACTTCAAATCATAGCGTGACGAGTACTGATGGAAATGAGGTTCAGTTTTACCGCGTCAAAGGTAAGGAATCTCTTCGAAATATGATGGTGATCCACGGTGGACCTGTGGGGCAGTGGGGTGATGTCTGGCATTGGCGTTGGAATAGTCTCGTTTTTGCGGATATGGGATACAATTGTTTTTTGCCCAATCCGCGTGGTTCCGTAGGTTTTGGTCAAAAGTTCGTCGACGGTATTTTTGGCGATTCATGGGGCGGCCAATGTTATGACGATCTCATGTGTGTAGCCGACGAGATGGAAAGGCTGCACCCTAGTTCGGAAACCGTGGTCATGGGCGGTTCATTTGGTGGGTATATGACGAACTGGATCGCGACCCAAACGGATCGTTTTGACGCGTTGATGACTCATGCGGGACTTTTCGATCTGCAACAATTCTATGCAACTACAGATAGTCCTGCCTATTGGAGTCGGGTTTTTCAACAAGATGTGTATGAAAGTCGAGAGGCCTTTGACAAATACTCTCCGGCGCGTTTCGTAAAAAACTGGAAAACCCCAACGCTCGTTATCCACGGCGAAAAGGATTATCGTGTACCGATTAGCGAAGCTTTATATTTGTTTGATGCGCTTCAATATTTTGAGGTACCGTCGAAATTACTTATATTTCCAGACGAGAATCATTGGATTCTAAAGCCACGAAATATCGAAACTTGGTACAAAACCCTAGCCGATTTTTTCGACGATGTTCTGTCTAAGAAATAAATTAGGAAGACAGGACTTTCTCTATTGCGGATAGGGCTTGCTGAAATCGCTCTTCCCAGTTTCCAGAAATAACGCTGAAGTTTTCGTCTTTTAGTTCTTCTTTACAGGCTTCAAAAAACGCCCATCCCTCATCTTCGAGGTAACGCACGGGGTCATCCTTGTAGGGTACATCGGGTTGGCAAAGAAGATAGAGATCCGCGCGTTGTTTATCGGCGATACTTCGCACTTTCTCATCCGTTTTTCCGAATAAAAACGCACTCCAGATAGGGGTTGCGCGGCTATCGGTATCACAAAAAAGTAAGCGTCCAGCCTTCTTCAATATCGCATAAATTGAAGCTGCTTGTCCTTTGGAAATAATGAGAAGATCTTCATATTCGATCTCACCCTTTTTAGATTCCAAAAAATGCCGAGCGTATTCAGGAACCCACTGTTCTTTATAATGGCAGGCGAGTTTACTAGTTAGCGTGGTTTTCCCCACGGACTCTGGTCCGAAGATAACGATTTTTTTTCGGAAATAGGGTTTGGCTTCATCCAGAATATAATCCCAGGCCTCCCCGGGATTTGTTCTGATTTCGGTCCCAGAAATAGGTATGCTCATACGATTTTCATCGGCTTTAATCCACTTCGCTTCGAGTACTTCTGCCAAAGGTTTTCCGTAGTCCTCGGAAGTAAAAAGAAAATCTGGAGCAAGAGGTAGAATGGTTTGAAGTGCATGTTTCCATTTCGGCCAAAAGTGGGAGTCCTCAGAGGGATCTTGTGGAAGTTCGTCCGTGAGGTGAAGGACCCGTGCTTCAGGAAAACTCTTCTTCATCCAGGTGTATCGGAGCTCTCCAGGAATAGTCTCAGATTCCAAAGAGCAAACTACGATATAGAGTTGGTCGCAAAAATGCGCTGCGAATCGAATGAGATACTCGTGTCCTTTATGAGGCGGATAGAACTTTCCGATAATGAGTCCATTCATTGCGTATTCCTTTGTTCTTGTTCAGAAATGGTGCGGACATAAAGACTGAGTAATTGTTTATTTGTATAGGTTTCCAAATCAAACACACTAAGTTCCCTCTTTGATGCTTCTAAGGAAAATAATATTTCGCTTGCGAGAAAAAGATCGCTTTCTCGCAAGGCCTGATAAAGGGAAGGAGGATGAAAACGTGCCGCACCCAGAAAGGCAGTTTTAGAAAGATCGCTTCCCTCTTTTTCAAGTTTTTTCGAAAATGCTTGTGGACTGATCTCGTTCACTGGTTGGCCCAGGTGGGTTTCTACGGCACAAACAAGTTCGTTAAGCGAGACCGAATGAGGGTTAGCTAAATGAAAAAGTCCTTTTTGGGGAGCTAAGAGCACCATCTTTTTTGCGATCAAATCGACGGGGCTAAGATCAAATTTCCAATAATCTGAACGTGGGGCTTCTTTGAATTTTAGAACCATTGCAATAAAAGCGTAGAGGGTATTTAGGGGTGGAAAAGATCCGTGCATAGTATCACCAGTGAGTAAACCTAGTCTAAGAATGAGCGCATTCTTAAAGGTTTTGTAAACCAGTCTTTCTGTTAATATTTTCTCGGCGGCATAGGAACCGTAAACCTGGTTAACACCCTCAAGATCGCTGTTCTGTTCTGTTGCGAGACCTTCGAAATCTGTATTTACGAATACCGATAATGTAGAGGCGAAAACGAAACCTTTCTTCTCGCCATGATCGAGGAAGAGGCGCCAGTATTGAAATTCACTTGCAATAGAATTAAAATCGCTTTGCCTTCCGGCGCTTAGATTTGCGGCGAGGTGAAATACGGTGTCGCACTGATCTGCAAGGGAATAGAATTCATTTTTTAGTAAACCAAAATACGGTTTTCTCAGATCTCCTAAGACGACTGTGACGGTGTCGGGGACGCGTGTTTTTGCGCTTTCGATATCCGGCGCTCTTACTAAACAGGTAACATCGTAACCTTGTTCTATGAGGTGTTGAACGAGGTGGCGTCCAAGGAAGCCGGTTCCTCCCACCACGAAGCAACTTCTCATAGGGGAGGGCGTATAAGTCAAGGGTGGTGGGAGTTTGAGTGCTTCAATGAACTCAAATATCTCCGCTTTGCTTTTTACTATATTCGATGTGTTTCGCAAAAGCTTGGGTGTTGGATTTCGCCGAAGGGTTTCTATATTGAGCGCAATCCCGTAACTCGAAAGTTCAGCGATGAAATCGACTGCCATAAGAGAATCACCTCCGCAGGTCCAAAAATTATCGTCGACTTTAACAGGATAGGATAAAACTTCGGTCATACATTTTTGGAAAATATTTAGGTCGTAAGTAGGGTCTAGACTAATTTTATTTCGCTCGTTTCTTGGAAGTTGATCTACCCATCTAAAAACGGGTTGCATCCAAGTGGGCAAGTTTCGAAGTGCGGCTACAAGGCGGGATTCCATATTGGGATTCCCCTCACAAAACGCGAATATTGAGTCGCCTTGTTTTTCAACTCGGGATCCCTTTTTTCCGAGCACATCATCAAGGAGGGTTTCGATTTCCTCTGGCGCGACTAATTGTCCACGAATTTTGAACTGACGATCTTTTCTCCCTTGGAAAAAATATTCCTTTTTACTTAATTTTACACGGTCTCCAGATCTAAACCACCTTTTGTGATTCAGCGTGACAAATACATTATTGTCACCTTGGTAATACGCCAGGGCTATGCCAGGGCTATGTATCCACAGTTCGTCGTCTTCAATATAATATTCAAATCCCTTGATGGGTTTACCAATATTGCTGGGTTCAGAGTCGGACCTAAAGACTTTCATACTTGAACAGATTGTCGTTTCTGTCGGTCCATAACAGTTCACTAAGCGAACGCGATCGCAAAATATTTCGATGCTCTCTTTCTTACATTCTTCCCCTCCAATGATGATTGTCTCGATGCTTGGTGAAAGCTTTTCTGGAGTCATGCGTGAAAGTAGGGAGGGGGGAATATCAGCGTGAGATATCTTCTTACTTTCGAGGTACTGGTATAATTGGTCAACGAGGTTACCATTATCGGTCTTGTGAAAAATATATAGGCTAGCCCCTGAAAAGAGCGCACAAAGTACGTCGGATAAGGACGCATCAAAACCTGGTGATAGCATCCAAAGTACGTGGGCCTCAGGTCCGATTTTGAATTTTTGTATTTGTGCATCGATAACGCATTCTATACCCGTTGCAGGCATCAATACGCCTTTGGGTTGGCCAGTGGATCCGGAAGAAAAAAATACGTAATCGCATGCATCGGTTAAGGGGTAGGGCGATAGTATCTCGATGCCTGTTTCGGAATATAGGGCAGAACAAAGATGAAGATAAGTGTGTTGGCGCTCTTCCGGTATAGTTGGGTCAATTGCGACGAATGCTCCTTCTATTTTCCACGCCGCAAACCAACTTGCAATACAATCAAAGGATGCTTCTAATGCTACTCCGATGGAGTATCCGCTACGAATGCCAGCGTTAGAAAAAAGGATCGCGAGTTCGTCGATTCGATCAAGAAGATCGGCGTAAGTGTAGCTTTGTTCCCGATCGACCACGGCAATTCGAGAAGGGTTTGCAGCTTTTAATCTCGCAAGAAGCGATTTCATCTAAACGCCAAATAATCTTGCATACAATTTCCGCGCGATCGGTTATCGACATTGGGAGCGCCAAGTCCCGACTTTGTGTCTTCCACGTGAACCAGTCTAAAGTCTAAACTGAATCGGGTTTTTCCTGTCTCTTGTTTTCTGGTGCAATGATATTGCGAGCCTGCAAAGACCAAATTCATTCCTTGCTTACAAGAGAAACCGAAAGCCTCACCGGGTTCAAAGTCCTCGGTTATGGTGGGATATTTTGCGTTCAATCCATCGTCTCTATTTTGCCAACCCATCTTTAGTCCCCACCCCTTTGATGTCCATTCGTCATAGTCGAAGATTTCGGAGTCGTTGGGAACGCTAGTGGAAAACATGTCGGGGTAGAAGACAAAAGTCTCTTGTTCTTCTAGATCATCTAAGGGTAACCACCACGTAATTAGCGTTTGAGGATGGGCGTACCATGTATCTCGGTGTCCGTAATAAACGGGGGCAGCTCTGCGATTTTCATGTCCTTTGTGTACGACAACTCTCAGTCGTGCTGGATCGAAGTGGTAAGAAAGCGGGTCTAGACCGGATGCTTCTAGTACTTTCGCTAGCTGGTCATGGAAATAGGGATCAAGATAAATAGTGCGTCGTAATAAACCCACTTTTTCGAAAAGATCGATTTCATCGAAATTTTTGTGAGCATGGCGGTAGTCTTCGCCGAAGGTGTCAATGATAAGCTCTTTTACTTTATTGGTAAAACCAAGCGTGGCAGTATTGGCCTCGCTCAAAAAGACCTCGCCTTCGTAGATGTTTTTACGAAAAATTGAGCTCGTTGGGATCTGTTTTACAAAATTCATGCTTTGCGTCCTACAATAATACATCGCGGAGAATGTGGTCCAAGTTTACTATAATCGATGTCCCCGTAGAGCTCGATTTCGACGAATCCCACTTCCTGAAACATATTTACGAGCTCGTTCGGTAGGTAGAGTTGAACCCGAGTATGATGGATGACCGGCTTACCTTCAGGAAGAATATAGGTCCATGTTTTTAGTAGGCCACCTGTCATATAATCGATAGAGCTTTCTCTGATAAGAAGGATTTCTCCTGCCTCGCTCTGCGCTCGCGTCAACAGGTCTGGGCGAAAGTCCGACAATAAGTTGGGGACGTTGATAAAATCTAGAGCAAATTTCGCCCCCTTTTTCAAAGCAGAAAAAGACTTGATGATCATCTTTTTATTTTGCTCCCGATCCTTTGAATAACCGAAACTCGTCCACCAATTAAATGCTCCGTCTACATTCGTTTCCGTGTCATAGGTAAATGCGTCAGCTGTATGAAACTGGGTGTTTTTAAGTCGATGGTTCTTCGCTGTTTTTATATAGCTTTCGCATTGATCAATTCCGATGACCTTATAGCCGGCGTTTGCAAAAGGGATCGACAACCGGCCTTCTCCACAGCACTGGTCAAAAAGTAGGGCTCCCGCCTCAAGCGACAAAACCTTTTCAAGGAAGGCTATCGTTTCATGCTCTCTACTCGCTTGGTGAAGTAACACCCTAGCAAGGTTTTCGTCGTAGAAATCTTTCCACCAATTCATGATATCTCCAAATTAAAATTTTGTTGTAAGGCTAATGAAGTAAATGCGGTCATGAAAACGGGCTCCCATAGTTGCTGGGTTTTGATAGGGAGTGTTATAAGCTCTTTCCACTTTATTTCCATGCTTCTTGCATTCCATATGGGTAGGTTTTCCAGCTCTTTAAATAGACCTCGTATACGAGTTTGGTTTTTTGGAGCGAAGCAAATTGGCGGTCCGATAAATGGCTGCTTATGTCGCAAAAGCGTTGCTTGGGGTAATAGATCTTTTACGGCTTCTCGAAGCGTATGTTTTTCCAGACCTTGTTTAAAAAACGATTCTGGAGAATGTTGAAACGCGAAATCCACCACATCTTTGTCGAGAAAAGGAGTGCGTCCTTCTACTGAATGCGCCATTTCCGTGCCATCTCCTAACGTGCTCAGAATATAATTGGATAAGGCAAGACGACTCCATAAATAGGTCGAAAGGTATGCTGGTTTACGGTTTTTGAGATGCGTGGGCTCAAAACCTGAAAGTATCGACCTATTGGGAACTTCCCCAAGGTAGGTCTGGAACTCCTCTGAGAGCAAGGTCATTAGCCTTTTACCCGCCGCGAATTTGGGTTTGAAGAAAGAGGGAGTATAACCAATGCTTGAATTAATACTTGGAAAAGTTTCGGAGTTTAAAGCGACCATTAGACCGCGCGAAAGATCGTTAGAATTTGCTAGCTCTTCACCCGGAAAGACGTCCTGCCGTAAATGAGGGTAAGCAAAGAAAATTTCGTCGGCGCCTTCTCCGCTTAGAAGCGCCTTAAATCCGGCTTCATGAATGGCGCGATTAAGGAGGTACTTTCCCGAAAGATGTGCATTGATTGCCAACCCTTCAGAATGAAATGTAGCGTCTTTTAAGTGGGCAAGAACGGACTCCTCGTCTACCTCTACAAGGTTGAGGTCAATTTGAAGGTGGTCTGCAACACGCATTGCTTCGTGTCTTTCATCAAATTTTTCGTACCCTTGGAAAGCTACGCAAAAAGCTTGAGTATCTTTTTGAAGGGTAGATAAAATTGCGGTTATCGCACTAGAATCGATACCTCCACTAAGGCAAGTTGCGATCGGAAAATCTCCTTGTAGACGCCGTTGGACTGAACGCGTTAGAAGCGTACGCAATGATAGAGTCGAATCGCCTTTTCGGTTTTCTGATGGAATGTCCCAATAAGGTTTGGTCAGGAGGACGCCCTTTTCTAAACATAATAAATGCCCAGGACGAAGTGAAAAAATGCCTTCGAAAAGCGTACGATCGGGTTGGTGATATTGATGATGAAGAGATTGAAATAGGGATTGACGATCCCATTTTGCACCTCCGGTAAAGGGGAAAATCGCCTTGGCTTTGGACGCGAAAACCCAACCCTCTGCTGTCCTTCCAAACACTAAAGGTTTAACGCCAAAACGATCCCTCGCCGCGACTATTTTTTCATTTGTGGAATCCCAAAGGATAAACGCGAATTCCCCAATTAAATGGTCCACACAATTTTCCCCATACTCTTCGTAAAGATGGATGAGGATCTCTGAATCAGAGTCCGTTCGAAAACGGTGCCCTTTTTTTTCTAGTTTTGTGCGTAGGATTTCGTAATCGTAGAACTCGCCGTTAACGATAGCGTGAATGTTTTGTTTTTCGTTATGAAGAGGTTGGCTTCCTTTTGTTTGAGAAACCAAAGAAAGTCTTCGATGTCCCAGGCCGATTCGATCGCCCTGATCAAACCAGGTGGAATGCTCATCAGGTCCGCGCTTCGCTAGGGTTTTTAGAGCGCGCGTAAATAGATCTCGGGAAAGCGGGCGAGAAGAGATGGCGCATAGTAAACCACACATCAGTCTAACCAGGGGTTGAGAAATATTTTTGAAGATTCGTTCAGCGCGAGGTCAAAAGCCCGTTCAAAATGTTTGATGGGGTGAATCGACGCGAAGAGACTTTCGAAGGGGATATTTGGATTATTTAGGTAGGTTAAAGCTTCTGAAAAAGGACCGTAGTGAACTGCTTGAAGCTGGATGTTTTTTCGAACGGCTGTCCCCATATCGAATTGCACAAGTCCGTTGGGTCGACTCTTTAGGACCAAAGTTCCCTCAGTGGATAAGAGATCGAGTCCTTGGTTGATGAGCTTGCTATCAGTTTCAACCACCCAAGAAAAAGACCCCAGGGGTGTTTTTTTCCCAAGTCCCTTTTCGAAAGAGAATCCATTTTCTTCTAAAATCCAGCTCATTAGGGTCGCAAATCTTCCTTCACCCAGAAGATATCCTTTTTGTCATTTTAATTTTTTGAGTGCTTTAAGGGGAGCTAAAGCGGCGGCAACAGGTTCCACGAAGGCCGCTCTTTGTAAAGAAATCGAGGTTGGAATTTCGAGAATCATCTCATCGTCGAGGACCACATATTGAGCAAAAACCCCGTCGAAATCTAATCCTAACATTTGTGGCTCTACACATCCCAAAGACCCCGTACAACCCATGCATTGGCCACAATTTCTAAAGGCATGGGAGGTCACAAAAGTTCCTTGAGGAAAGCGTGCACTCTCTACAACTTCGCCGCAAAACTCGTGTCCAAGTATACGATTTTTCTTTAGGTTAAAATGTCCTTGGGCAGCGAAAACGTCGGTTCTACAAATTCCGCTGAGCAAGACTTTAACCAAGCTTTGATCGATTTTAGGACTGGGTAGGGGACTGTTTTCTTGAGTCGTTTTGGAGCCGTTTTGTAAAATTGCTTTCATAGTGTAAAAAGTACACGAATGTTTTTTTTTTTTCAATCAATTAAGAAGGGAAATTGCTTGACGATTTTGGAGAAAGAAAAACGGAAACCATGAAATGCTTTTTGAGGAAAGCGTAGTTCACTTTTGAATGGTGAAATAATATATTAACTTCTAGACTTCAAAATCTTACATTCAAAAGGAAAGGGAGTTTGGGTTTTTATTGACTTCATAATAAAGATTTACTAAAGCTTTACCTACTTCCACAGTCCAATCGGGGGCGGAGAATTAAATAAG